>DWHO01000732.1:0-18094 GCA_018247575.1 Eurytides lysithous rurik
CATACATATATATGTAGCTATCATCCAGTGGCGGTACTACCATACAAGCCCAAAAGCCCGGTTTGCCCTACTGAGAAGTAAAATTTAGAAATCTTAATTAGCACATAATTCCCGAATAATTTATTTTTAAATTTTAGCGTTGCGGGTTAAATTTCACTCCTTAGTAGGGCAAGCCGGTCTTTTGTGCTTGTATGGTAGTACCGCCACTGCTATCATCAATCGACGTATATATATACATATATTTGATTTTTAGTAGTACCCTGATGCATTTTCCAAGTCTCATAGTATGGATTTTTTTAACACATCAACCTATGCTCTATTATTCTATGATGTTTTTAACGTATAATCTTATATTAACTTACTGGTGTGTTTATAGTCAGTTTGACTATAAAATATTACCTTCTATATATTTCAAATTCTCAATCTCTTACTGATTGATGATTATTGACAAAAAACCGACAAACAAAAACTTACACATTCACATTTTAACTGGATCTTTCACACTGTTTCCACATTTCGAGTAAAATTACCCGTTCTATGAAAAAATCAGGGAAAACCTGATAAAGAGTAATCTATATCAACCGCTGTGGCCAAAATCACGGAGTTTCTGGTAGATCAAAATTCATGGAATTTAATTCATTGACTCGTATGTGGGATAGCTATTACGTTGTATTAAGGCTTAACGTACTGTAACCGTATTTTAAAAGAGCAACTGTTGAGTCTCTCGCCGGATCTTCTCAACGTAACTACATTCCGAGACGGTGATAGCTTTGAACAAAATGTAAAAATCACGATTCAAAAGTGATTGTAAATTCTCTATTTGAATAAATATATCAACAGTATAAAGCTTTTTTGTCGTATCTCGAAAAATCCAAATTTACACCACAGGCAAAAGACAACTTAAAAAAAAATATGTCATAAATTTACAACGACAGAAAGTTAAAATTTGGAACATATTGGTCCCATATAGGTATTATCTTTCTTTACTTTGTTTGACACAGTTAACTGGAATATCCTAAAGTTACTATTTGATTGATTTTCGAGATACGACAAAATCGCTTTGTACCGTCGACATTTTGATTTAATTTGATTTGACTTGTAAAAGGGAACAAACCGAAAGCAAACATTCAAATTTATATTAATATAAGTAAGGACTTGTTCGTTTCCATTACAATAGATAAACGCATTTCGAAATTCGACTATGGCGGCGAGAGATCGGACGATTGACAACAACGGCAGCGCTCACATCGTGTGGACAAAGTTCAGTTCTTTGTGGCAGCGAGAAACGTTGTCACGCGATGACGGTTAACGGGAAGACGCTGTGCAGCGTAATCCAGAGCTTCCCCGTTCTCCTGATACTGGCGCAAAACGGGAACAAGTGCCTCAAGACGCCGTTCGTTTACAAACCGCCCACTCCCACGCACCCCCCTGAATACTACGAGGCCTACGACGCCCTCATTCAAAGCCTCCTCCACGGCTGCAAGCACCAGCACCACGATGTACCGAGCTACGGTCAGGGAAAGAAGTGGTCGGACGACTACAGTTACGGTGGTCCGTGCTACGGCTCCTCCGTCAGCCACTACCCCAGCTACCCCCACAGCTACCCGCACAGCTACCCCTCACATGGCTACGATCATGCTACACCCCACTACGTGTACAGGAGTTTGAGTTCGCTGAACACCAGCTCAGATCCGGAATATAAATATGCAAACCACGTGACCAACGTCAAACGCAAATACAAGGTGGTCATCGTCAAGCCCAGAAGGGGCCACAGGTCGCAGAAGCTGCAAGGTAAGTTGTCATTTCAAGTTCCTAAGCAACAGTAGATTGCCAAACCATAGAGTACACCATTATGTTAACACGTTGAACGCCACGTCAGCCGGTGGCTGACACTAGACTTTCCGTTTAGACCGCGTCACCCATCGCTGGCTGACAGCGTGTAACATGAGAACTATAAAATTTACATACTTACTTAACAACCTATATATATCCCACTGCTGAGCACAGGCCTCCTCTATACAGAGGGTATAAAGGCATAGACCGCCACGCGGCCCCACTGCGGATTGACGGACTTCACATTTATATATTTATTATATAAATGTGATTTTTATTTTCTTCTTAAATATAAATATTTTATTTATATTTATATTTAAGATTTTTTTTTATTGTTTCTTAAATATGCAGAATTCCACGATTACTTAGCTTGCTAATACTATTGGTGCGAGTGTATTTGTTCGTTTGTCCTTAAGCAGCGTGGAAACGAAGGATATATATGTACACTTTTTTTCATTCTTGTATTTAAAACGAAGAGTTAACCAACCTACGTAATATCTTAACAATCGTAATACGCTCGAAAACTAGACTAGTTTATATACTAAAACGTAAATAAGAGAAATAATAAATAACAAAAAATCCATCTCTCACTTCGTTTTCGTAAGACATTTACTTGCGAAATTTAATATCCATGAGTCTTTAATACCATAGATTATTCAACCGCCTATTCATAAACGAACCTGATATATCAGGGCGATGTATCTGACCTTAAAAAAATCTGTACCTTACTAAATAATACTGTTACCATCCGCTCCGATCCGTATATGGTCCTTTAAGACCATCCCCACGGTATCTAACCCCACAAATAAACCGGTTGAAATAACTGTTAACATTATTAAAGAACGTAATATAGAGTAGGGTGTTGACAATGATGCCACATAACCCCCATTATCATCTTCGATTGACACATCAAGGAATCCCGTTGGAGACCGGATGACCACGCCTCTTCCTTCCCCGGGAAACAGACAGTTGCACGTTACAACCCCAGGGATGTTCAAGGGGTAAATATTTTACATATTTATGACAATATGTTCACGTCCATTTTAACATTTACATAACCATCCAGTGTCAATCATGTACAACTTATAGTGTTCAATAATATTAGTGAGAAAATAATTGTTAGAAACAAAAAATGTATTATTACCAATAATACATAATAATAATTAAAAAATATGTAATAAACTCTGTCTAAGATACAGGATGTCGTAATTGATATCGTTTTGCGGATTTAATAATATTTACTTATGTTTAACTCTCACGTAACCAAAGACTCATATATTGGAGAACGAGTAAAAAAAATCGTTTAATGAAAGCGATTTACTTTAACAATATAGAAAACTCCGACAAAGTAGCAGTAAATAAGTTTTAATTAAAATATTTTTATAATTTAACTCAACTTTTTGACGGCTTTTAAAGTTTTAGCGGTAGGATCGCACAGATGCTCATGTAAGAAGTGGCTAGTGATACAAAATCTTTTACCAAGAAAACTTATCTTGAGTAATATCTCTGTTTTCACTTTTTACCCAGGTTTTAACCACAAGCTCAGACTTATAAGTTTCATATTCTAATCGGACCACCAAACCGTATTGTCAAGGCAACTAAAAGCAATATAAACAAATATCGACACTAATCAATCGATACCGATTCAAATGTAGTCGCATCTCCGTGTTAATCGTTTCTCGCAAGATGCCCGACGAATTAATTTCCCAAGATGGTGGCGGCTTCTTGCTCGGTCTTAGGAAACCGAACCCCCGGTCTTCGGGCAGCGTCCGACGTGTGCTTCTGAACTGGATTTACATTAGAACGGTCAAACCGGTCCGTGGTTCATTCACTAACGGAGAGGAGCGCCAACCTGGTTAGGGTTGGCACTCGTCCCATCTTTTCGGACTGTTCTGTAGTTTTTTTTATTTAAATGAAATTAAGTATCTTCTATAGGAAGTTCGCTTGGGGCGGTACCACTACAATGTTGCTCTACCGCCAAGTAGCAATAAGCCCTAATGTGTTCCAGTTTGTTTGGTAATTTTCCCAGCGTAACTACAGTGCATAGAGATATAATGCAATTAAACGATATATATACAACACCTTAAATCTCTTGACGAAAACATACATGACGGCAAAGAGCCAAACAGATTTTGTCTGGGACTATGTTATTAAGGGCAAATGTGTCGTTTACCATCAGGAACATAACTTGACCTTCTTGTCGTTTTATCTTACTGATGATGAATATTATACTTTCAAGTCAAATTTATCTCAATGATATAATTTACACCTTTATATGAAAATAGCAAGTATCTGCTGTACTGTCTCTAGGATATACTTAATTTTCAATTAACTTTTCGCCTATGTTAGACTTTTCGCTTCATACAAATGATTTCGCTGATAATTTCACAAAGAAATAGATAATATTTTAACTTCAAATAGTTGGTTGAGGATTGAATATACTTAAGTACAAGAATAGTAACGTGTTGGCAACCCTGTTAGTAACTAGACACTGAGAAAAAGTTATGCCTCATTGACCATCATTACTCTCCGCACACCGAGTAATCATGTGTGGTTATACAAATAAGTATAGCAATATGGCTGGCAGTTCTTATTTTAGTTACGAAAGCTTCAAAAACTATTTATTGCAAAAGAGAAACCATTAAAATTTTTTATTTACTTTAAAAAAAATTGTTTAAAGATGGTGCGTGTCGGCATAAAATTGTTTTATGTAAAGAATTATATCATTTCCTAAATTAGTTCTAATTTCGAAAATTCTTTATATATTTCATTGTCAACATATTAAAATTTATTTTACATAAGTTTAAACCGCCTTCAATGATATTTATAAAAACAAAATAGTTTATAGGGCATACACATCAACGCCTTTGTCATTTCACTTTATTTTCCCGCTATTTCCGAATGCACCGCCTTTTATTTCGCGCCAAAATAAAAACAAAGCTGTCGTTGCGACGTCGTGAGGAATCGCCTCGCGCTTTATGATTGATCATTTCTTGAAAATGGTCGATGATGTCGCTTATTTTTAGGACGCATTGTATTGATTTGTCAAATAATGAATGAGATGTGACAAATGTTTTGTTAACAATAAAATTGGGGTTTAATCAAAAAAGTCCAGTTGAATATTTGCATTTCTTTAAGACCAACGTTGCGGTAATTTTGGACAAGTAACAAGCGATAATCATAATTTATAAATATGTTAGCATGTTGCTGTGGAAATTATGATAGATAATGTTTAAAAATTAGTTGAGTTTTTTAATATTTCATATCATAGTTTCATAATTACAATTAATATTTTAATAGAACACAGAGCGTTTTTAATCTGTATCGTAACCTAATGCCTTATGATATCGGTAGTCAACAGACGTTGTTAATTTTCGTAATATCTTAATTTAATCTTTGACCTCTTCATCGACTTTGAGTTTCTTGTAAAACTTTGGCTTATTGGCAATCGATAGAAGATCAAAAGCACCGCCTTTTACATATTGGTATAATTTAAGAAACACTAATACCACTTAATTCATTCGGAGGCTAGCGATTCGAATTATAATCTATAAAGCTACCGCATAGAGAGGAACGTAAATATTGGTTTTCGTAGTTTTAAATTTAGACTAAATAATTAAAACAACACGTTATGTTAGAATTAATTAAATTGTTAAAATTTCTAAAACCTAGTCGTAGTTATAATAGTTACAATAGTTAGATATAATAAAGGTTTCTAACTAACTTAACTGATTATTAAGAGCCCTTGCATATAGTCCTTTTATTTGATATATTAAATATTTAACATTTCAGATAACTCGGAGTTAGCTCACATAAAACAAAAGAGTTGGGTAGATTTTTCTCTTTATCTTGTCCTTCGTTTGACTGACTTTAGTGCTATTAATAAAACATTTGGAAACGGAACGTTGTTAAAAAAAAGTCTATATAAAAATGTAAATATATATTTATATTTTCGTCAAATTTCTAACCGTGATTTTTCGTGTATCAAACGAAGAACTCTATATAAAGTAAATTTTTTATTTACATTTATTAATAATCGTAGCCTTTTTATATACAATTATAAAATTATTTTAAAATAGCCCGTAATGTGCACATACATATTTCTTCAGTGAACTGTATGCAATAATTGACTTTGCATACAATTACAGTCAATTGTTTGCAGTTTTGTTCACCAAATGATATGAAATAAATAAAACAGTTAACTAACACGAAATTTTGCCGGATAATATTAGAAATGCCAAATTGCATTACGGGAGATAGTTGTTGTATGTTAAACGAAAGAGTCCATAGCTTTAAGCGATTAAACTTAACATGGCGGTCGCTCTAGCTGGACTGGATATACATATACTCGTAAAAGCGCCCGGCGACGTCCGCGCCGTATCGAGTGACGACAAATCGCTCGTGCATAATCGTTAATACGCTTTTTGCGCCACTGGGTCTCCAACTATATCCGGTTTGCATTGTGAGCCTGTTGGGGTGAAAAAAAAAACCATCACTTCGGACACGTCAACAGGTAATTTTGGCTTACGCGGACTCAGCTATAGGGGTGGTATTCGCGAAACACTCCGGGCGCATTTCTAAGGTGATCGAAAAAACCAGCCTTTGAATACATTGAGCAGACAGTTTGGCACCGAGGCCTTTTTGTTAATAATCTTTTAAGGAACAGAAGGACCTTGCTTTTGGGTCGATTGCTTCTGGGAAATTCGGATGCGCTGCAAGCGTCCGTAATACGGTGAGTTATTTAAATGACTGGTTATGGCATGGTTAACAGTTTGGCTTATAGATGGCGCGATTGTAGACCGTAGGTGAAAACCAATTGCCTGCAGTTGCAATAGTGAAATAGTTTATTTCAACAAAAATGGTGTAACTATGCAACTTGATTAGGTCTGTTTTGCAGGGTCCGACTGAAGCGAAACCACTGCGTGGTCAGTTATTAGAAAAAATAGTCAAAAGCAGTCAATGATTAGTGTACTAGAAGTAGCTATGAATTGATATAAGTATCATGTATATTCGTTCGGCCGTTCTCGAGTTTTTACTGAGCAAACATACGGAAAACATTATTATAGCTACAGTTTTATTATAATAGATAGGAAGGTAACTATTTCCTTTTACGGATAAGAGAAAGTACAGCTTTGCCTAGCGCTGCTAGCCATATCAGGTTTGTAATATGCAAAGCGCAAAGATTTTACGTCTTACGCTTAATAAAGTAGACAGAGTCTTATGCTTTTTCTACACAAAGCTCAACTTTAAGGCCATTATGAAGAATAGTAAAGAATGCAGTTCAATTTCTTATTATTCGATTAAAAGTTGACAATTATAATAAGGGCGTTGTTTAATTTTGATCTTTTTTTTAATTGTTGACTTATAGCATTTTATTTATATATTTATATTTTTGAAACATGCAATCGGCCATTTAATTCATGAAAAATTTTAGCCTAAAGAAGACGACATTCTGCATTAATATCATATGTAATTTTCTATTTGAAGTATAAAAAAACTTTCGTAGTCAAAACATCTCTGTGAATGAACGGTTGGGCACGGAACGAAGAAATTACAAATTTTGATGATACTGCTCGTCGGCAGACTAAAACCAATAAATACCATTAACAGGTCTAAAACTGAAACCGAGATTAACTAACGAACTCTTAAATTAACAGTGAGCAGCCTAACCGCAACAGTGTTAGCAGCCGTAAAAAGCAGCCGATTCGACTCAGTTTAGAAAACTCGTAAAAACCGTCTCCATGTTAAGGGCCAGGTGTCCGCCGCGCCCAACATAGCCAGCTACCGACATTCGAGTTATAAGTGGAAGAAACCACCAAGTTTTTCCACGGGCCGAACGCCGAACATATAAGTCGTGTAGTAACCGAGGACTCCATTCATTCCCATTACTAGATGTTCGCACCTCGGTGCCGTCCATTCATACGGGCGAGTAAATCAAGCCGCGGCGTTCGCGCCATTTTAGCGGCAACCGGCGGATTCCGCGGCGAGCGGAAATCGACTCTCCGCCCTACATGGAGAGACCACTTTCGCCTTGATGCGTCCGTCGCTTACGGCTTCTTTCGTCGGCTATTTTCGTTCGGCGGCGTGCGCGTTTTCTGGTGTCGTTTGCGCGTAAATAGATTAAATAAAATAGACTGTATGTGGTTAGTGTAGAGTCTAATTTTGCGTGGTCGTACATTGAAGATACGGCGTTTTGTCGCGCGCGACGTGATTTTATGAATGAAGCGCAGCGTCGCGAGCGGAAGCCGCGCCGGCCGTAGTGCGGCTTTCCCGTGGCGGCCAGTTTCATTAATAATTAAAACGCAGCGAATGGCG
Organism: Eurytides lysithous rurik; assembly: GCA_018247575.1. Lineage (NCBI taxonomy): Eukaryota > Metazoa > Arthropoda > Insecta > Lepidoptera > Papilionidae > Eurytides > Eurytides lysithous. The sequence goes on from DWHO01000732.1 coordinate 8,149, forward strand.
GAATGACCGGACGCGGTGATGATTTCTAGCCGCTCTCGGACGTGGGCGCAGCTTCTGGTCCCCTAGCCGGGAGCTGGTACATCGCCACGGTTTTATTATTGCTCAATCTATGCGGACAGGGCTAAATATTTATATGCCCGTGGTTGAAGTTGCTTAATGACTGTACGATTGCGGCGATTGCCTATTCGTTGTACTTTTTTTTTTTTTTTGAGTTTTTTTTTATGGCTTAGGGTGTCAAACGAGCAAGCGGCTCACCTGATGGTAAACGATCACCCCCGCCCATGGACATTTACAACATTACAGGTGCATTGCCAGCCTTTAAGGGAGGGAATTTTTGAAAAAGGGGGGGAGGAGAGAGGGATCGAAAGGAGGAGGGGATGGACGAAGAGGTAGAGAGGGGAGTGAGATTGGGAGGAAGGGAAGAGCGGGACCACCGGCCACCTCACTAACCAGACGAAAGTGGAAGCTAAAACATTTACACTTTACGCTGATTTTCTGTGAGGTCGTGGTACTTATCTGGTGCGAGCCGGCCCATTCAAGAGCAGGTTTAGCTGCGTGGCTTTACCACCGTAGAATATATCTATATAAATAATAATACAGAGTATTTTTTGTAGTTTGAGTATTTTTGGAGCCAATATGACGAGTCGAGCAAGTCGTACACCTTAAGTTAAGCAATAACATTATCCGTTTAAAATAACTTAAGAAGAGTTTGAAATGATATATGCTTTCCGTACTTTATTCTTTAGTATGTAATTCGATGTTCAAAAGAATCAAATGAACGGTCAATTCAAATGGGCTCTGTTGTTAGTTGGACAACCGTGGAGCAAAAAATGCTTTAATGGACATAATGTAATATACATTACCGTACTGTAAGCTACCGACTCATTTCACCCCAGATGATGTCGTAATAACGAATAACGGTAGGGAAATACGAAATAAAAATTCGACCGCTCATTACGCAACTTGGAGTGGAATGGTACCGCGGAGAGCGGGATAGCACTGTGCATACGCCATCGTATAGACAGGGATGGCGATAGACTTGTTAGAGCGAGAGGGCTGAGTGACAAAGCTCTAAATGAAACGAGATAGATAAGGTAGCTAGATACGCGCGTCCGGCGGCGACTTCCTGCCGTGTAGCGTGGTGTCCTACGGGCCAGCATTATCGATGTACTATTGACTATTCAAATCGACTTTGTATTTTTAATCTGCCCAATCGATAAATTATGCTATTCGAGATTTGTTTTTTGCGCCATTGGCGTTAATTAGCACAACCGTATATAATTATGAATATATATTTTTTTTTTGTAAACGGAATTAGATTATTATTGTTAAATGAAATCTTTAAAAGTATAAAAACTTTAAGACTGTCCTGAAACAAAAATAAAACCAGTGTTAGAGTTTTCTATATCTAGCATTGCTTATTAATCCATTACTTCCCAAGCATCGAAAATTTTGGAATTTTTTTATCAAATCTTGAAACTAAGTTCATAATACGCTAAGAAAAAATAATACGAACAAAAAAATAAAGAAAATAGTACCTTTGCTAAATGCTGAGTCAGTCTAGTAAGGCTTATTTTGAAGGATTACCACAAGTTTTTAAATTATGTTTTAATTTTTTATATATTTGGTAGAGGTCTAAGAATCAGTTTTATGTAAATTGGAGTTGGCAAGTTTTTTTATATTATGGTATACAATATCAGAATATGATGCTTCTTTTTGAGGCAACAAAATAAAATTTTGAAAAAATTACGTTCAAATTCCGAATACACTTTTTGAAACAGAAAAAAAATATTTTATCAGAAAAACAGTGCAAGAATACGAATTTTGTAGACAATTTTAGAAACAATAAAAAAAACCGACATAACTGTTAATATTTCACGATTAATCCATTCTTTATATATAGAATTATTCATTCCTATACTTAGGACAGTGGGAAAGAATGGATTAATCGTGAAATATTTTAGAAGAGGAATATTATTGTGATGTCATAAAAATATATATTGATATTGTTGTACTTAACCCTTCTTTAAAAATAATACATGTCGGCTATGATGGGAGAAGTAAGCTAATATCTAATCGCGAAATAGATCTAAGCTCATTTCCGTCGATAATGAACTGTTACAAAAACTACGCGCCAATTCATTCAAATGTGGGCTAGTTCATATACATGCACCACTCACACATTAACGTTATAATGGTCCGCGTTAAAGTGAGTCACATACACGCATAACCGAATGAGCCGGTTCCAAAAGCGGGCAGCCACAAATATATCGACGCAACAAACTAATATCGGTGTAACATTGATAAAACAAGATGGTCTTGCTCTCCCGAAGCACTGGCATCCGCCTTTCGTTGTAAAACCTCTCGTACGAACACTTTATCTTCGCAGCCTTATAGATGTCGGAGATAAGGGTCGTAAAAACTATATTCTAATTGAATCGAACAAATTGGGGTGTTTCACAGCTGTCCTGGCGCCGAAAGCATTTCCGTTGCCCACATATCCTTAACATTAATTGGCCGTATCTCATTCTTGTCTACGTGTGGCGCTAATCCGATTATCATTAAAGCTAACGTCTAACTAGCGATTTCTTTGAAAAAATAATTAGCCTATGGCTTTAAAACTGTCTTTTTTTTGTTTTTTGTCTGTTTGATTATTACTCACAATAGTGAACCGAATACAGTGTTAGACGTGAATTATATGTTATTAGATACAGTTCTATTGACGAGGGACAAAAAAACCACAAAATAAATGTAAACTGGCTTGAAATGCCATCGAATATCATTCCACATTACATTGAAGTGTATTTCTATTTCCCTTAAATTAATTGAATGAATAGCGTCAGTTTTTATTAAGTTACTGTCAGCAGGTTGCCTGCCATGGACTAATAAAAAAAAAAACGCGGGAAGGCGATACGGCGCAATGTAAATGAGCGCCACCGCCACCGCTCCCGACGTTTGTTAGCCGAACGAAAACATCTTCATAATTGAATTCCCCGTCCCTAGTGGAACGGCGGCAGCTTCCTGCGCCCACGCCCGCTAATTGTGATGCTCTTTTTGTTTAGTTGTCCACTCGCCTTAACTCGATTACAGCAATCAGAGCCGCGCCCTTTGGCCTCGGCGGGCAACGCGACGCCCCGGCGTCTGTCCACGCACGTCGCCCCGCGCTTTGTCTTTTGAACTTCGAACCATTTCTCTTTTTTTTTAATATAATAATTAACTTTTTTTTTAAAGTAACGGTTTTGTCATCTATTGCACCGTACGCTATTTTTAGTAGCTATTTTATTAAAATTAGAAAAAAACATTTGTTTTGATCCCTCTTATTACTAATATCATATTTCTGTACAAAAGTGAAGTAAGTGAAGTTTTACACAATTTTTTATAAAATTTCGTGTACACACATAGCAAAACAAGTTAATTTACATAATTGCATTTGATATTCGAAAATTCGATGAACAAATTTAACGCAAAAGAGAAACAGAAATACGTCTATTATACAGAAATTAAAATGTGTACTTCGAATGAAAATTGATATTTCACGACTGCCCCTTTAAGGAACAGAAGTAAAAATTAAATTTGTTGTCAACATAGAGTAGCTCTAACCGTTCTCCAAATAGGACCGCTAAAAACCGAGCGTCGTGGAGCTAACACAATGTTTGTTCACATTTCCACTCAATTAAATGCTTCGTTTCATTCATGCTTAATTATTACTATAACACTGCCACGGAAATGTCATCCCTATCGACCAAAAATAGAAGCCAGTATCGCTTCACACGTCAAATCCTCATACAACATTGTCGCTCCGAGGTGGTCATTTATGAATGAACTCACAGATCGAGCGGCTTCCGGCTAACTGTTGAGATAGTACGACACTCTTCCTGGTTCCTGCTATGGTATCTTTAATTACGCGCCAGTTTAAACAGACCAATACGTGACTTATTGATTAGGGAAACTGTATTCTATATCACTGATTATAAAGCATATAATCCGCTTGAACATCGATCGATCAGAGTCCATTTCAGCTTGGTCGCGATCGTTCGGAATATGAATAAAGATACACTAAAAGCGATTAAGTACTGACCGACGATGCATAATCGACCGTATGCTAATGCCATAAGTTGCTTAATGCCCTGTCCTCATCTCGGCGATGGAGACCGCGTCCTGCGGAACGTGTTTTTTCCCTGTCCCCTTCCCGGCGTTTCACCGTTACGCAATATATCGTAAATAATTAGCGGAAGGCGATATTCACGTGTCTTATGGCGATGTTGGATTTCTGGTTTTCCACGCGTTTCCTGCTAGCCGTGTAACAGCACCTACGGTGTAGTAATCTTCTTTATACATCCGCTCTCCGATCGGAAGGCCTATGCGACATCGAATCGACTGCCTTCTAGGCGATGTTTATTCGTTACCCTACTAAGACGCAGTGAAGGAAAGGTATATATAACTTTGAATGAATAAATAGTGAATTCGAATGACAGTGCATGTATATATATCGATGTAAGGTCGTAGATGAAAAACCACTGGCCCTGAGATTAGAAATTGAGGTATTAACCTTTTCATCATAAAAGAAATTTTCAGATTTTATCACGCTTTAAATTTTAATTCTCGACAATGAAATTTATCTTATTTGGTTGGCACGGATACTTCACCAGATAGAGAAAATTATTGTAATGTTAATCTTAAAAAAACATTCGACAACATAAAAGAGTTTTGGGACGAGACAACGTTACATATTTAATATATTTCTTGATACAAAATCATTTCGTTCTTAAAATTTTATTTAAAGTTCTAACTAAAAGCTTCAGCGTCCGCGAAATTTACGATAATTTCTTCACAACTAATGCGATATTCGGCTGATAATAAAACCTCAAACACTATTTACTGTAAGTAATTAAAAACTTTATACGGTCGAAAAATCAAAAGACGAACGAATCCAGTGCTCGTTTTTATAAAAAAAAAAAATAACACTCGAAAATTCAAAAGAGGCGTCCAAACGTAACCAGCTTTTTCGCGCGGGAATACTTAGCCGATGACAGAAGAGAAAAAATATGGCAGGCCGATGCGACGGATGCCTTTAGTAGCTCGCAAGTCGGCGGATATTTTATTACGAGCCGACTCACTGCGAGAGGCCTCACGTTCAGTCTTTTTTCCGCGCTAAATGCTCATATAACTCTCGCGAAATTGCGTAATTTGGACGGGTCCCCAATTTAAACGTTGCGATATGCACTTTTTGTGCAACGCAACACGGGCGGCGAACGGATCACAGATTATTTAGCAAAACGGAAACAATTATATCGATATCCTTCCAAATGGCGGGCGGCTAATTAAATGCATCAAGGTCATGTCGAGATTTTGTTATCTGTCTTCATTTCTAGATGTATTTTGTTCTCACGGGACGAATGAAAATTGACCAGTCTCGGTAATTTATTCATTGGGCGCGAACTGCGCGGATTCAGGTTTGCGTTTTTGTGCTTGGCTCTATCATAGCTCTCCATGGGTGAAACGAAAGTAAACCGCGAGAGCCAGAACCGGAGTTAAATATTAATTACTACACCAGGGTTGGCTCCTCCACGTAAGTGATTGAATATTATAATAAATAGTTGTAATTAGTGCTTTAAAAACACATAAAAAATGTTTATTAATTCCCTTAACAATGTTTTTTATTTTAAATTTTCTTTCAAAGTTGCGTGTTTAAAAGTCTGTTGCCATACTATCAAGCACACGACCGGCTCGTCACTTCTTTTCCTAAAAAAATTGTCTTGCTAACAGTATGAAAAATTCTGTAGTGTCTTTGAATCGACACCTGTTCATATATTTTGTGTGCAGTAAGTCAATAACCTTAAACTTATTCTCGATAATAAATTAAAGTTTTGATACGACTTCATAGTTTGGTATTTTTGGTATTCCCTTTCATTTCACAACGTGCAAGGACCTGAAGAAATAATCATTTAAACCTTCATAACGGCAATAAAATTTCAACGAGAGCACAGAACCCGTCAATTGATATTTTTTTTAACTTATCGCTTCGTCTTTCAAGTTTGAGGATTTAAAACAAAATGGCATCAAAACGGGCATCGCAAAATTTACCGTTGTATCAGCTGAATATTCATTAGAAAAGAGGAAATAGAAAAAAAAACACCTAGGCCCGTAGCCGCGAGTTGCCTAATGAGATTCACTCCATTCATAAGTATCTCTCCGCGGACCGGATATGTGTTGCCAACAAAAAGCAATCACGTGCAGTCGCTCAGAACCGGTCAGTTGGCGATAGTGACGCGCGTTCATTCACTAAACGTGTGATTACTCAGAGGGGGGAGGGATCCGGTGAAATGACCAGGCATGGCCCCGTTTATGTTTCTCACGGTGGCGCTTGTGGGTCCGACAAAATCGTTACCGTTGCGCCACACCGACTACCGGTCCAGGCCCCCTGAGCTGACATCAGAGCCTGCTGCAGGAAAAATAACACCCACAGATCTACAGAAGTCGCCTGTAGAAGTTATCAGTTATTCTACTGCCTTGAAGTAATACGGAAGCATTATTGTATCCAGCTTAATTGGACTAGCTTTCCAAAATGATCACAGCACACCTTTTATGCCATTTGGTATGTTGTAGACGACGAGCGAACCACAGATACAGGCAAAGCTGGCACCGTTAAAGTTGAAAATTATTGTCACTATTCTGTATATCGTTTACTATCCGACAGTCAATTTGCTCGTGTCTACACTGAATCTCGTCTTTATGACAATAATTGTAATAAGCTGATTTTGTTGGAGCAGTCAATTTAAGAGGCTAGGCTCAATACAACCTAAATAAAATATAAATAGCTATATGATTGTAAAGATTCGAGGATATATAATTAATCCTATTAAAAATCCGATAGCATACGGGACTTGGTTAAGTATGAATCCATAATCCCAATATCGAAAGCCCCCTCTTTGACTTGGTTTTTATAAAGTAAAACTTACGTTATAAATTTGTTTGTTTAAAGTCACGACTTTGAGAATCAAAATTAATAAGAAGAATCAGCGTGAAGTGGAAGCGTTTACGCTTCCGTGTTTCGTCTGATGTGTGAGGTGGCCGGTGGCCGACCTCCTCCTTCCTCTCTTTTAACCCCCCCCCCTTTCCTTCCCTCGTCCCGAAAATTCCCACTCTAGTCTGACAACGCTTATGCAAGTCCTTTGATACTGCAAATGTCCAAGGGCAGCAGTGATCGCTTACCTTCAAAGGTAAGTCGCTTTCTCTTTTTCCTCCTATTACATAAAAAAAAATTCACAGCGTTCGTGATCACAGACAGACCGAGATTTAGACCTAATGTCATTGCAAAAACGACCACCGATTTTTTTATATTGTAATTTTTATTTATATTTTGATCTACAACTGACTTAGTGTAAAACAATCGGATTAGTGCAAGGAAACGGGAAAACCTAATGTAAAGATATATATTTATACTGAAGTAAGATGAGGTCAAATCTAGTCGAATGTTTTACTGATATGCGAAACTCGTTAAATAAGTGTGAGCATCGGGTCATATCAAGGATCTTCCCCCTAACCCTGATAACCAGATATACCATAGTCCATCGACTGTTGTCATCTCCGCGATAAACATCATGACTAGCATCTCCGAATGAATCTCTAATCGGACGCAGAAATCTATGGTCAACTCCTTATCTACAGAAATTTGAGATTCATCTGATATTATTTAATTTTACCGATAAATATATTCGTCGAATTCCAAAAATAATGATCGTAACACACTTATATTTTGTATGAATAAAAACACGTAGAGGCTTTGCTTGTGAATTATCCTGCTCAGTGAAATTCCTTGTAATAAAACCTGTACTAATAATGTTGATTTGTTGTTTCCTCGGCCTGTGAAAACAACCATACTTTCGTTTTAATAATGTCATAAAAAATAACTATTAAACTCTACGGTGGTAGAGCCACGCAGCTGCTTGGCCACCCGCATCTAAATGGGCCGGAGGCCACGAACCAGATAAGTACCACGAACTCACAGAACATTTTCGTAAAGTGTAAGTATTAGCTTCCGCGTTTCGTCAGGTGAGTAAGGTGGCCGGTGGCCCATCCCCCCTCTTTTCCCTTCCTTCCTCGTTCACTCCTTTCCTTACCTCTTCCTCCATCCCCTTTTCCTTCTGCTCTCTTTTAAAAATTCCCTCCCTTAAAGGTTGGCAACGCATCTGTAATGTTGCACATGTCCATGGGCGACGGTGATCTCGTACCATCAAATGAGCTGCTTGCTCGTTTGCCTGCCCAATCCATTTTTTTTTTGACAAAAAACTATAATAGCTTAATATAACGTTGTCCTATGCACGCAAAAGCTTCAGTAGATGTGAATTTGGTACCGTTATTATAGGCTAGTTATGGTGCGCTTTGATCTGATTAATTTCAAATTTCACGCGTGTCTTTGCATCTCGGAACGAGTGCCGCGATGCTATCGAAAGGATTCGAGATATCATCTCGATGCGGCGATGCTACCGCCGTCAGCCTCCATCTTATTTATCAACTTTGAAATATTCTTTGTCGAATTATTTAATAATTGACGCATTAATTACGCCAGATTACAGATTGAGTAAAAGGAATGTTTTAGACTTTTGAATATTCATTTTAATTGATTATACATACGTATTAATAAGAGAAATGCCGAATCTGTTACAAAAATTTTTAAACGGTGTCGGATCACTGAATTGGTTATAAAATACCTTTTTACCCATAGCTTCGCTTGGAAATTTTTGGGTTTCGTGTGTTTATTTACCCATTGTCGAGTTCGTCCATTAATTTAGAAATAACGCCAGGCTAACAAACAATCCTTTACAATTATAATTGGTAAGGCTGTGGCAAAGTTTCCTGGAAGATTGTCCCGCCATGTGTCTGGAAATCTTGAGCGGAGACTGTCACGGCTTAGGAGAGAACACACGTATACGTTTACTCGTATATTTACTTTTGGCAGTTGTTTTAATATCAAGCGATAAAGTGCAAGTATTATTATGTTATTTTTTAAAGAGAAATATTTAATATTCGGCGTAATTACTAGGTATATAGCCATACCATGTTATGTTTCTGCGTGACAAGTGATTAAGGCATCGCGTATAAGTTTTAATATGGACAAGCATGCCGGTTACCATCACCCGCACGATTTTCTCGTTTTGTCACTTTATTATTTTTTTTAATGAAATACAATGCGAAAATTCTATTCTAATTCTTTCTATGTATAATGCAAAGTAGGAGTAAATAATTACACATTTTCAATGCGCTTAAGCAGATAAATTGCTCATTCCTAATAAATTTGTTAATACGGCGTACGTTCGTTTATCAATCGTCAGTCGGCTAACTTTAACTGACTAACCATTGAATGAATTCCTAGTATCGAATCAACTAACAAAATGGCCGTTGCGTAAGAATTTTTCCTATTGTTATCACTATCAGTTAACGCATTCCGCTATTAATGGTTGTATCACTGTAAGATAACATTGTGCGGCGGTTCTCTCGGGGAAACAATGCGAAGGAACAGCGTGAGTAGACCTGTCAACATTGAATCATTGGCCGTGGTGGCCTTTTGTGAGCAATGTGTATTCGCAAATATTGCCTCGGACGTTAGTTTAAGGATACACACTACAGCTTATGCCTTTTGCGGGCGACAGTTTTGCTCGGTCCTTTTTCCAATTCTGTTAACAATGTCATACAACTTGTGTTCTACATGTTTTCGTAATGATAGTCCTTCTTCCGATTTCGAAAAAGAAAGCGACTTTACATTAGTTTGATTTTTTATCTCCGCCAATACAACAAAAATACACGAATCAGTTGTTTCTGCGTAAAGGAAGCTTTCGCATTCAGAGTAAAAATTATAAATAATATAATATCAATAATATCATGGGACATCTCACACATTGCCATCTGATCCCAAACTAGGCAGAGCCTGTACTATGGTAATCAGACA
>DWHO01000733.1:0-18094 GCA_018247575.1 Eurytides lysithous rurik
TAGGTATTTGTTCTGTGTCTGGGTGTTAATTATCTATATAAGTATGTATTTAAAAATTATATAAGTATGTATATCAGCTGTCTGATTACCATAGTACAGGCTTTGCCTAGTTTGGGATCAGATGGGAATGTGTGGGATGTCCCATGATATTATTATTATTATTATAAGAACCATGTATGAATCAAACACATTTTTGCGATGGAACCCACAACACGGCGTACCATAGCCGTGGTAACCACTTAAGCCACTAGGCCTTACTTGTCGATCGATTTGAAGCAACAAGTGTTTGCGTGCTGTGGTGCTTTACTATATGAAATAATTTCGAAGCTATTCTATAAATAAGAGCGAACACATTTTTGCATTCTGTGAAATGAGCCAGCTACTTCTACATAAATCGAGACATTTTAATATTAACCCCGGCTACCATAAACTTATAAATTATTAATTTTTACTCTAGTTTACGTAGGAGATGTTTACTTTTTTCTGTAGGAAGTGTTAGGGACCAAAATTCAACCATGCCACATTTATTCGTAGCTGCGTGGGAAAAAAACAATCAATTAAAAGCATTTTTATCTAAAATATCAGTAAATGTCAATCTAAAAATTGAAAAAACCAATTTAATTGGCCGTGAATTAAATAATAAAGACGATATCTAAAATAATCGGTTGACAAATTAAAACAAAAGCGAAAACTAAAAAAAATACTGGCCATAAATCGAACGATTAAGTGTAATCATCAATTGCAGACGAAACACGCGGGCCAAATCTCTCGATGCCACCGCGTTTATCATTGCTCGTTATTAAACTTAATGCACGTTTATAATGAAGTCGTCGTAACTTGGAATAATCGCGTTCAAATTTATGATTGTCGATAAGCGCACTTTGATCGATACGCGATCAAAGAGGCCCGTGTAAGAACATCTGCGCACGGAAATAGCATCAATAGCGTTCGAGATGTGAACGAATTAACTCGAAGCGGTCGAGCAACGTCTCCATAAATCGCCGAGGTTATTAAGAGCGCTTTTGATTACCGAACTGTGGTTGTCTTTTTCGGGACACTATAAAAAATATAATTTATTTAAAAAAAAAAATCTCGTTTATTACTTTTAATTTTCCTCACTAAAATAACTATTGCTGTCAGTATTTTCTGTTCCTGTCGAAATATTTAATTCAATCGTGTACACGAATGTCAATGTTTTTAAAAAATAGAATGTATAACAATATATACATATTATAATAACATGTGACATTTAATTAAATTATAAAATATAATTTTAATCATTTTAGGGGTACGCGATTAGCATGTCATGGGCTTGATGATAAGCGACAACACAGCGACATACAGAACCAGTTTAGTCCTTCATTGCGCTCGTCTCCAAAAGTCTTGAGATGTCTCCATGTCCAGTATTACTTAAGTAATAGCGCTAAAATATTACTGGTCTGCATTAGAATTACTGGCAATATCTTAGTACCCAAGTAAGTAATATAAATAATAATTAACAATAACTGGATTGATAATAGACCATAATACTCCTGTAAATAACTACATTAAAATTATAATTTTCCGACAAATTTATATTTAAACATTTTTTTATAAAATACAGTAGTGTTGCGATAGTCTTAGATTTAGATGTTTAATAATGAATGGTATAATTATAAGTCATTTATAACAAACCTTTAATGTTGTCCTCTTTCATTTTAAAAATAATACAATTGCAAGTAATATTGTAAAAATAACATTAATTTTATAACAAAGCGAATACTACCAACTGCGTAATAATATATCATGTTAATAGTCAGTAGTAATTGTATTTTATTATTAATTTGATGATAATGTAACGAGCGAATAAATTACTTCGCAATTTGGAATAATCTTCTCACTTTCTCTAACAATAATTAGGTTCATTAATCGTAAATCAATCAGACGTGCAGAGTAAAAGATTGTGAGACTTAAACTAAATCTCTTAAATACTTTTTTTAACATAACGTATCTTAACTGGCCCGCCTTTCCCTCTCCCCCTCCGCCTTCCTCTATTCCCACATTAAAGACTGGCAACTCATTTGCAAGTCCTTTATGATGATGATGTATGATGGGACGCGGTCATCGTTAAGCATCAGGTGAACCGCTTGCTCGTGTGTTAAAAAAAATCTTAACTTGTAAATAAACCAAGCGATCGCATGGAAGTTTTTTAAGGAATAGTGTACCTCTGAATACGTAGCATTATTTTTTTTTATCTGACTGCCGTTTGCTTATTACTTGGCCAACTGAACTGCGCCGTGTTGTGGGATCGATACCCGAACGGGACAAATTTGTGTTATCAACAAAACCTATCAACTTAGGCACCAATGTATCTGCTAATTCATAATTAACCATTTAAAATGTTGATGATTTACTACGATCTCAACGATGAAGTAAAATATGGTGAGGAATTCTATGTATCTAAAAACAGTTGATCTCAGCAGTAAGACAAATACGGACTGTTACTTAATTTTTTTAACATAACTATGTATTGAAATTACTGTAATCCACATTAAAATTTTAGCTCCATACTGCCAAATCTAACACTGTTACTGCACATAATACTTCGTAGTAATTCTTTAGATCAATCAAAAACTTTTTACAGTTACAAAACTTATACCCATTGCGTGAGCTATTCCGAACAAAGTCATCTACCAACTATTATTTTACACTAGATTTTGCGTTCGATCTTGTAATCAAAATAGGTCGGGAAAGATATTGTACAATAAATACGCTATTACTACTACTTTAATTATTTTATTTCTAATTTTTATGTAAATGCCAGATAAAATTTTTCGAACAATCATATTTATAACCAATACATCATGTTTATAATAGAGAATATTATATTTTTAATGTATCACAACACTTGTTTTCTCAATTAAATTTTCACTATTTCAATCGATAATATCACGAGTATTGTAGCTGCAAAAGTGTGAGTGTTATGTTAAGTATGTTAGACTTTAAAATAAAACGTGGTTTATTTTATTTTATTATTCGGGCGATATCCAAGTACGAACCAAAAGGCAAATAGGTACTATTGCATTCAAATATCCATTAGGAGGTTTCTTTTGATACCGCTTCAATGAGGGCTGCCTCGTTCGACGTGGGGATTAATTAGCGCTGCCATTCACTGACTATTCAACTTACCTCCAACTATGGACGGACCGACCGACTTGCATGTCGGAGGCTGAATGTATTATCCCTGATCTATCGCATGCTATAATTCAAATCACCTCTTTGACAATAGTTTTAACAACACAGTATACGTAACGTTGACGTAGAAATTGTAACAAAGTCTTAATTTTTACGTCAACGTTGTCAAATTATCAAATTTAAGGAAGAGTTGAACTTGCCTTTTGATTTATATAATATAAACGAGAAATTATATAAACAATAAAAAGCAGTCAATGGCAACGGGAGTAGCAGTTTACAAGTTGTTTAAATGAATAATTAAATATTTGAAAACAAAAGACGAGTGGTAAGTAAGAAATACAAAATAAATACAATCGAATGGATACAAATTGTCATTGAAGTCATAGTATCCACACAAACAGATTTAAAGTGCAAGATTTTAATATATTATTCGAAATCCACTTACTTGAAATTCCAGATTTAATAATCTTCATTATAACATTTTAAAATTTACAAAATACACACCGCACGGCATCAGCCATTTTGTTTAAATGTCTTCCGCGCATGCGTTGAACCGACTTTCGTTGAATAAGGGGATGATATGTAATCTGTCTCTTTCAGAAGAAGGCCGAATTGAATCTAGTCATCTCTTTCGCTATTTCTATTGTCATTTTGAGCGAAAAGGATAGGGGCGACTTTCAAATGTAACCGAACTATCCTGAAGTCAGCAACGAATGTCAACAAAAACATTTTTGCAAATACTTTTTGATGTTTCATCAGAGATTTTGATATCTAGAATTGACACTTGGTCCATATCAGTGATTCCCAAAGTTGTTCACGTGGACACTCCTGGGGTTTACGGGAGGATGTGATTAGATCTAATCTTCACAAGACTTTTGGGAATATGGTAGAAACGTAGCACGGAGGGTTCAGCGAAACCGGATAAAATTTTGAAGTGGTCTACGAATAAAAAATTTGGGAATCTCTGGTCCATGTAATTAGTACAATTACAGCTTTCAGGTATGTATTGAACTATCTATTCTTACATTTCTTAATCTAATTTTTATTACTAGTATGTAAAAAAGTAATCTAAAAGAGTGTTTTAAGGAGACAAACTGACGAGATAAGCAAGTTGTGGGCCCGATCACACACATCGCATGTGTACATAACGACACAGTCATGTACAAATTCTGCTTTCCTGCGCTGCGTTACTTAAGAAATAAGGTGTTATGTATATCTCTATGTCCAGTGATTACGCTGCCGACATTGCCTCAACATTGTCCTAGCAACTGCCAAAACATACGGACAAACATATCAAAATTACTCTTTTTCAGACAATCTATATATTGATCTATATAAGAGAAAACTTTGGACCTCTTTTACAGCCTATTGCGCTCGCGGAGAATGAAATTTGGCAGAGTTATAGTTTTGTGGACATTATTTTTTATTTTATTCATAAAATATATATTAAATTTGATAAGCTAATTCGTTAATGTTCTACTAACGTCAAAAACTTTATTTGTCAAATCATAAATTTCACAGTCAAAAAACTATATTATTCAATTACTAAAGAGGACACTCGAGAACCTCTTTGGTAGATTTCGACCACTAAGCGATCGGTAGTAGCTACTAAATTCTTTAATACACTACATATACATGTATTATATTGTTTCGCATGGACAATCAATAATGGCTGCCTAAAAGTTGTGTAATGTAATTTAAAGTAACCTTAAATATATTTACAGATGATGTAAGTTTTTTTCATTGTTTAATATGTCGTTATTCATTCTATTTTTTTAAGTTATTTAAATCATCGTCCAAACCGATATTTGAAGAGTCTAAACAATATAAGTACCTAATAAAATATTTTTATACGTAATTAACTAAATTCATTGCTTAATTTGAATTTTTAAATTTGAAAGTATTTTTATTGCTTCGTGTTTTATTACCACAGCAGTACAACGCATCGGTATGGTTTTGGTATCTCGGAACGGAGAGCAAGAACAAGTATTTTTATATCACAAAAATGAAATAAAGTGCAGAAATTATACGAAATAAAAAGCCACGAGAAAAAACTAATTCTTTAATAGTCACCTAAAAGGCCGCTAATTAAAAACGTCCAAATAAATGTATAAGAAAAAGAGTAAACAAAAAAAATGGCACTTGAAATGGACGCCACTGGGTTGCGGGCGTATTTTAAAATCGGTAGCCAGGTAGCTTAGTTAACAGGATTACGAAGCAAAATCCCCGATAGCTTTCAACAAATCCAAATAACCAGTCAAAACATGTCAAAGCCGCCGAAAATATTTGCTCATTTAAATGGTCCCTAGAGAGCGATGAACTTGCAGTATTTAACGGGGGTCTTTAACGGATCGAGTATAAAAGGGTTTTGTACACGGTTTAGTTTGTCGAACAATTGAATTGTTTTCGCGACTAAACGTTTGCAAAAGGATTAAATCGCGTCATGCGGCAGCAATGTAAAAGAAACAAAATAATTGTAAAGTCATAAGCGTTAAGAACGAAATTAATTTTATATAATATTTCTGATGACGATCAATTATATATTTTTATAATGTAAAGTAAAGACGTTTTAAATGCGGTAGCAGCTTTATTAACGCAACAAATTAATCGTTAAGTTAAAAACTACGAAGTACAAATTCGATACTTGTATTATAGTATTTTGAATGACGACAATATAATCCGAAATGTAATAAAATGTAATGAGGTGTAATGATCAACTTTATTCTATGTTTTGTAATACTTTTTATTATGTTTTTTTCAATCATCGTCAACTATTTATAAAGTAAGTTATATATTTGCATTCACTAGGATTAAATCAAAATACTCATTTCCCTGACTAAATAAACGTATTAATAAAATACTACAATTTAAAGTTAAAACATCACATACAATAATGTTAAACAAATCTTTTTTTTACATTATGATTCCCCTGAGTGGAATATGTTAACGCTTTAAAACCACGAAGAAATGGCTGAATAGAATGTAGCGTGTAGTCAACTACGAAAATACGAAAACAGAACGATAGGCTTGGCGCAGATGCTAAGCTATTGGCTTAGGCGTCGCAGGTCGTGGGTTCGATTCCCGCCCGGGGGAAATATGTGTACGAACTACAGATATTTGTTTCGAATCTAGATGTTTGTCCGCGTAGAATTTATGCATGTAAATCGCCCTTATAACACAAGATATTTCTATCTTAAATTGGGATAGCGTTTTTTTTTTAAATAAATAAAATCATTTGTTTTTATAAAAGAAGTCAGAGATACGTTTAAGGTTTGTAAGATATATTTGAAAGAAAATATGTGATTAAAACAATATTTAAGTTATTAATTCATCAGTGAATAAACACTCCTCTTTATTAATAGCGCCCTTATAACTGACTAGAGAAGTACAATTTTATAAATAATCATATCATAAAACTAAAGCGTATGTAAACATATTAATATAACTTACCATGTATATAGGAACCATCTTCTTATACTGAGTTATTTACAAGTTATACAAAACTAAACATAGCACATAATCGTTTCTAAAATCATAAGTAGTATTGATTTAAGTACATTTGGTACAAACACATAGATTTGGTACAAATATTAACTCATGAAACATGATTTGTAATACACAGTTGCTTTCAAAGTCATGTAAACACTAAATTAAAAACACAGTTAAAGAAATTTTGTAAAAAAAAATTGTCTTCACTCACATTTTATGCCAACTGACGGTGTTTTAAAAAATGTACTTATGTTTTATATTATGTAACTAAAGTACTGACTAATGTTTAAAGTATTTACAAGTTATTATGATATAAGTGTATACAATGACTACAAAATATTCTGTTTAATTTTTTTAAATATATTCGCTATTAAATATGGGCTTTGTGTCACATCTTTTGGTGAGCGCCATACGTTGGCATCATGCATGTTTGAGGCATATTACCAGTCATTGTGTTCAAATTGGGCTGGACATTGTTATGTAAATGATAATTAGGGTAATCACTTAAGGTTGGTATTTGTTGCCTGTTGTCAATATATTCTGATATGTTGTTTAACTTTGTAGCACTTATGTCCTCAGCGACGTATGGGTCCGGCGAGGTCGATAATTTACCGTCTTTCTTCGCTTTCATTCGACGATTCTGGAACCAAATCTTTATCTGCCGCTCAGTCAGCCCGAGCGCATGTGACACTTCTATTCTACGCCTTCTAGAAAGATATTTGTTAAAGTGGAACTCTTTTTCCAGCTCCAGGGTCTGAAAGCGGGTGTAGGTTTGTCTTGTACGCTTTGATCCTTCCTTCTTGTCGTCACCTAAAAAAAATATTAATTAGTATCAAATCAGAACATTACGGTACTTTGATTATGATTTTATATTATTTAGTTAAAAAAAGGAAAATTACCTGCTGCACTCTTCATCCATGGGTAGAAAGCTTGCACCTCTGGCGCAGCGGCCATTTTGTTCTCGACGTAATCCGGATTGTCCCCGCCTGCATTGACCCTTGTCATATCTTGACAGCTCTCTTCATTGCCAAGAGATGACTGCGACTCTTTCGCGAACGGGGCCACACCCACGGCGTCTTTCCCTTTGATTTTCGTTTGATCCTCCACGCCGTTTTGAAATTCACCATGAAATTGGGACAGATTGCGATCCATATCCACAGTTTCTGTTTTTTTCCATGCATTAACATCGGCCGAGCGGTACCTTTGGGTTGCTTCGTGGGGATAAAGTTTCTCGTATTTACCGTAAAACGGTTGGATTTTCTTGTCGTGCGTTTTCGTTAACAGAGCTCTTAAGTTTGGTGAGTCGTCCTCATCCAGATTAGGCAGTTTGATAGCGCTCGAAGCGCTGTGGGGTGAGCCGTAACTCGCTTCTGAGACGCTGCACTGACCCGGCGAGTTAACCGAACGGATTTCTTCACCCTTAGACTCATACGCAGCGCTAGCTAAAGCTCTTTGCTCAAACGAATAATTATCGTTTTGCTGTGCGTAATAATTCATTTCCCGCCATTTGTTTATCATTTCCAAATTCACTTGACTGCCGTATTCGTTCGGATAGTTGTGCCAATTCACTGGTTCAGTCTTCACTACACTGTTAGGGCTCTGAAAAGACTTAGTCTCTGAACCCTGTAGATGACCAAAATCGGCGGTTTGAGGATAGAAGTTATTTTGATATTGATGATACCCATGCGGCATAGTTGGGTATTGGTATCCATGGTTATGGTTGGCTTGGCGTGCACTGTGTGAGTATAGTTCGGCACTGTTGGTCCACATATCACTCGCACGGTTAGTCGCGGCGACCGATGACATTACACCCGCACTAACTTTGACTATTTCACTGTCACTTATTTAAGAGACTTGCACTGATTTTAGATTCCTCACTGAGACTGGACAGTGTGGGAGGCGCTCCGACTGCCGTGTTGACTGCGAAACGAATGCAGTAAGTGCAAGCAGGCGACACGACCCTACAATTGTAATACTTTATGTGACCTAAAAAAAGTTTTGGGGTACTTTCAACAATAGCGTCGCCATTGTCCCTTCGCAAAGTTGTAAAACCGGTTCCGCTATCTCTTTCTAACATCAGCGGAGCCTGCTAGAGCTCTTGTGAAAGAACGAGACGGGCATAGTTTGGGGGAATGGATTGCAAATATCCTATAAATGTTTACAATGCCAATATTTCTAATGCTTTTGTGCGTGTGCGTTTCTGTATTTACGGAGAAATCATTGATTGATTTTGCTATGTGTTAGTGTTAGAGGGTGGTATAGATTGATTTTATTCCATTATTGGTTTAGTGTGAAGCCGCGTATGTGTGTCACTGTGTTGCATTTGCAATTGCAATATAAAGGCTGATTCAAAATTTGATATTGATACATTTATTATCTACTTATGGCATCGGAAACTTAATGTTACTTCACATTTTTAAGATTGAAATACATTTCGTTCAAAAAATAATTAGTTAATACACTTTATCGCGATATTCAAACTGTATTACATTTTATTACAACATTCAACAATTAATTTGAATTACCGTTAAATACATTTCCAATATAGCATTGTTCGAGATATCCGTATTTTTGAACTATTCACTAAATTTATAATTAACAAGACAGATTAAAAATCTATGTGTAGAGTATGAGGGGTGCTGATAAAAAAAAATATGTTTTGCCTAAAATCGATTTGAAAGATTTGTCATATCACCTGCTTACCGCAAAACTTAAATCCAGTCTATCTAAAATAGATAGACAATTTGATAAGTCGCTTCACAATGATACGGTATCATTTGATAGTTTCGATAAAAGTTCTAAGAAAATAAAACATAAAGTGAATGCACAACCTAGACCATCCTGTAGATGCCGTCCCGGCTGCAGAACATAACTCACGCGTCCGTAACAGTTCAATCGAGCACAATACAAGGTTATGCGCGTGCGACGCCCGCCAGCGAATGTAGCCAGCTATTGGTCCCTTCTAATAAATTCTATTACGTTTTAATCATTATTATAATTAACTTCAATAATTTCTTATTATTTTCGACAATCGAAAGACTCAGATTTCTGGTAGATTAAACAACCATATCTGATACCAGTGGCGGTACTACCATAAGCCCGGCTTAACCTACTAAGGGGCAAAATTTATAAATCTTAATTAGCATGTTTCGATTATTTATTTTATGCTATTACATCGTTTGAAATAAAAAAAATATGAAAGATATATTTTTAAATACCTTGTTGAATCAATCTTTAAACATTGATTTTAAGAAATCTCTTATTTTTTCTTTTCATAACAATTTGTCATTTTCAAAGTGGCGAGCTAAATTCTGATTTAACTTTATATAATAAACATCCAAATCCGAAGTTAGGTTATATAGTTGTACTTATGTAAGTATTTCATATAATACAACGTTGCAAAATATTTTATGCTTATTTAATTTTAAAAAAAATCCACGATCCGCCGCGACAAGCCCGAAGAATAAACATTTAATACGTTTTAGTATAAACTGAAAGAAATAAGCCTTTGTTTATATTTTAAGATATTTTATAGCAAATTACATTCTCATTATTTCAGAGGTAAGAATGAAACTTTTTATAAATCAATTTTTTGTATTTAACTTTATAATACCAACATATCTACTGAAAGTTAAGTTTTGTATCCAAAACTGTACATACAAAATGCAACAACAAAAAACATAACATTGTATCACAGCAATTGAGTCGGATAAACGTACTTCTTAGGTATCGAAGTACGTATATCCGGATAAACGCTTACTCACGTTACGTTCGCAGTATTGAACGCCCAATAGTAAACCTACATGCCGCCGCCACTGCGACATATGGATCCTTTGTCGAGCACACCTCCCGACCGAACCGGAGCCCGCATCTGTCGGACAAGCGCACACCCACAAACGCGCATTGTGTACTCGCCTTTATTTCCTATTAAGTCGCCCCGGTTAAAATAAGCATGCATTTTCGTAACGCAACATGTCGCATTGTAAACTTGCCCTTATATTTCACATATTTCGTTTCCCCGGTCAGTACTGAATACATTTTAAGTGTATGCATATTTGTAAGTGTTATATGTGAACTAGTCTTTATCCTTAAGTAGAAAAAATGTACGTGTGTTTCAATACCTTTTAATTATCATTTTATGTCTGTGCAGAACGATTTTTTTTATTTAATTCGTTCTTTTCTATCTTTGTGAGACTTAAAAGAAATCATATGGTTTAAAAGGTTATATGATATTCAAATGGTTCCAATCAAAAATGGCCAAAATCGCCTTAAGAAGAATTTAAAAACTTTTACCGCGGTAATTTACTGATTAAAAAAATATTTCATCATAGATAAACTGCGGTCTTAAAAAAATGTATAAGCTTTTTAGTAGAGGCACTTTGATACACCATTAATTATAGGTCAAATATAATTTTATTTAATTCAGTTCTTTCATAATTTACGAATTCACCTACAACAATGATCTATAAACTATTAACAAAGATCCTAAATTGTAAAGGTTACAGGTTAGTAAAGATTAATAAATAAAAATGTTTACCAAATACAATAGCTGCTGAGTAATTGCTTTAAAAATGTAGACCACCTAGAATCGAAATAATAGTTGGTTTTTAAAAGTCCATAACTTGCATTGACGTATACGTTTTTATACTAACCCTTTAGAAAACCAACACGTCCAAACATTTTCAAACCATTACACTTAATAGATAAAAGCAAATATGGCTTAACTCGTTCAAATGAATCGTTACAAATAAATATTTAATAACCAGATTAAGCGTACTAACCCGACCTTGCTCCGTATGGTTTTTAAATAAAACTTAACTTCAATTTCACACTGAATTCCAAAATCAATTTCTATTGGGGCCCTTTGTAAAGCCCAGTTCCACAACGTACTTTAAACAAACGTCCCAGTTATATAATTTTAAACTCAACCGCGAACTCTTACGGTGGATTTTTACACGTTCACATGATAAAAACGTCGAAAACCATTCATTAGTGTGTCGCTACCAAATGTTTTCGAAACGGAATTTGTTCGCCCTTGTGTTTATGGTGTTAGAACACATTTTTGCCGTTATAACTCGTACATTACCGTCACACTGTGCCGCTGACAATACCGCACCATTAATCTTGCGAAATCAATCGATGGCTTATTCAAAATACTGTATTTGGTTTTACCGCGCGCCTTTTCGCATGATGTTTGCTTTGGATCTTTTTCTCTAATTTATTACTTGCATTCGAATAGAAAAAAAAAATTACATCTGTCGGCCGGGTTGTGCTATCTACAATGGTCACCGAAAAACCTTGTTCCTTTTTCGAAACGGTAGGTAACTACCAACTATAATAAAACGCAGGCGGCGAAGTTTTAAAAAAGCAAACACTACATTTTGTCCCTAAATAACGTAGACGTCGTAAAACAATAGAACACTTTCTAAGTATTTACTTTTCGGCTTCCTTTGAAATGCTGCCGATGAACTGAGAGTTATAAATCCGTTTACCTGCTCCTGGCGTTTGCAAATCTTCTTAAATAATACGCACGTTGGGATAAAAGCTGTTTAAGGATCCCGGCAAGATACACTAAAACAACGAATATGACATTACACGATGGTACATTTTAAGAATTAAATTGATAGTAATTTTTTTTTGTTTACGAAATACGAACACAGCATATATTTAAACTGCTAACGTACTTTCCAAAGAACACGAATGCTTTCAAATTGTTCTTTTAATTACCGTTTTGATTTGTTGAAATAATTAATTATATCAATTACAGCGATCGCTTTAAAATCATAATCCGAACTTTTTCCTTTACAAAAAAAAAAATTAAAAAGTATATTAAAATTTTACCTTTTTCATTTCTTCCCGTTTTAATTTCTGCTGTGAAAATAGTATAAATAAAAAAAAATGATATACCTTTCAAGCCTACTGTCTTAAAACAAAATGTAGGAGACGTGACTCTATTTATGTCGTTTAAATTTGAATTTACGTTTGACACGCGATGTTCAAACGTTCAGGCCAAAAGAGAACTCGTAACAAATACGATTTTTACACGGTAATGTTTTTGTATCAATATTAACTCGATGTGTCCACAACGCATGTGCTTTCATCGAGAGTTGCTCATACAATCATCGCCAAATTTATAAGGCAAGGGGTTAATATGTAAAATGTTTCTATTGATACTAAATATTTATTTCGTTGAATCAAATATTAGACGATACTTTCAAATACTTTTGTGATGAACTTAAACTCCCTATTGGATAAATGTGTCCATGTAATGTAATGAAATTACATATATAAGTCTACATTAATTATAAAATAGCATGCTGTTTGCTGGTTTGTGTACCAAATAAAATAAAATAAATTTATCAGTATTACGACTACTTTGAAGAGTCCGCCTAGGAAAATTCCTAGGTGGATTCTTCAAAGTAGTCAGTAGTAAGAGCTACAGTATTGCAAGTTATTATGTTGCTAATAAGTAGTATTCTACCATGCTATATGCCATCCTACTATGTTCTGGTTTTAAGAACAAGGTCCCCAATATAGTTAATGATTGGTTATAGAGTTATACCATCTCAAACCTTTAGATAACGAGCGTAGCCCAGCGCAAGGCAATTCAAAATGCTGCAACAGGGGTTTATTATGGGACATATAATAACAAAAACCTGTAATTACTAAGAGCAAACCACATAATAGCGATAAGGACGCTCTCAATCAAAATGCATGCAAGTGGAGCCGCTGGTGGGATCGAAAGAGAAAATTACACATACCACGGCTCTGTTGCGCGAAAGAGATATTGAAAAAGTTTAAAAAAAAAACCTAGTTATTATTCCGAAGTCAACTTGGCGACAAGTCAAAAAGGGTACACACGCTCTCGCTTCACGGTTAACAATTGAATAATTATCTGTGAGCATTGTCTCACTCCATTATTTTGTCAACTGAGCGCCCGTTGACAGTTAAAGTGGTAAATTTGAAGATTTATGGTCCATACGTACTAGGAATGGAACGGGACACCAGGACGAGCACTTTGGTAAAGTAAGGAAATTCGTACTGGCTCAGAGTTAACATAATCTTCTACATTAAGCGAGCTTAAGAGCTTAGTGTTCATGATAAATCATTTTTTCCTTATTATCCATACTTTGTACATACCTATGTCACAAATTAAAAAGACCGTTTGTTTGTTTTACATTTTTTCGTATGACAATAATGAAACGAATCAATATTACCTATATGACTATAACTTTGACTGTGGTGGAATGTTGTTAACTCGATCAATCCTAAAAACTATCGACGTTCCACCCGTACACCAAACCCGTGGAAAAACTGATAGTTGGACCTTATTTGTGGGACGAAGAGTGATATGGGCTTAGTTTTACCCAGGTAATCACAATCCGAAAAAAAATGCTTTTGAATCAAAATAAAGCATGTAAAATACAAAATCTTTATATTGTACGTTGCATTGAGTATTTAGAATAACATATGTTCCTTTTTAGATCAAGAACGCATTTCAATCTCGGCGAATAGGCCAACTGTTTATGGAAGTTAATATTACCGACAAAGAAAGAATATGTGCGCTCACATTGCCTCTAGAGAGTGTTGGAAATCCAGTGTAAGCGGTTATTAACATTGTCGCTTGGTTTAACTCATTTTAAAATTCTTAGCTCTCCACTGAGCTCATCACTCTACTCGAAGCTAAGCTCTAAGCATATATGGCCATTCAATGATATTACCTTAGAATGGCGAGATCAACGTCGAGTCCGTTGAGCGTAGAGAAGTTATGTCTCCAATGATTACTTTAGAAACGTGGCCTTAAAACCGCACAGTGTTGACTGCACATCGTTGCTTGTAAGCAAGACAAATCGCAACGGTGTAACGAGTCATTCCGCAGCAGTAGTTGCCAGGTTGTGATGCACCCTTGAACTACCGCGTGATCACGCAGGTATCAGCAAAAGCACAAAACGTTGGCAGCTATGCTACTGTTCCATTTCGTGTACTATATGATAGTAGACAAAAACGAGTGATCGGACAGAGTGTCCTACAGTTTGTCATACACCTTGAAAACTATTGAACCGATTGATATGAAATGTATGCAAGTTTTAAATTAAAGAAGTTGAAGTTCATCGATTTAAGTTTCATCGATATCCCTTTAGCCTGAAGGTTTTAGGTAACAGACATACATGCCATTTTGACCTTTATAGAGAGATATTTTTCCTTAATTGAGGTTATAAAAGAATAGCACGGTGCTTGTTGTATATTTAAAATAACTTTGTGTACATATTTCGGTATGGCGGTACATAGTTTATGACACCAGCTTTAAAGGTATTTATGACACAAAACATTGCAAATTTTATGACATGTCTTAAACCCTTCGTTTTCGCAAAAACAATACCGGTTATTTCGCACGCCTTTGAGTATTATTTAAAAAGATTAAAAAAAAAACACTACAACTTACCTTAAAGCCCCTTAAAAAAGGGCTTACGAATTCTTAAACAAGAGCGACACGTAGAAACAATGTAGGCGGCGTCTTAAAGGAGTTAGTATTGTTTACAAAATAAAGTCTTTTTATCTATTTTTTTGGACAATTATAGTTACTATAATACGTGTACAATTCTCTTTGCGTCGCCTTTTGGTGTGCCGTGTTTGTTTTTATTTATGTAATACTAAAAAATATTCACTGAAAAATACATGATACAGTAAAATCTTAAGTATATATATTTATTTTATTTAATAAAATGATAATGCTTTTTGTGCAAACATATAAAAATTATTAAAGTAGTAAAGCCCCGTAAAAACTATATTTCCACAAATTCTGTTACATGAAGCATTATGTATACAGACGAATTAGAACCGAAATAATGACCTTTAATTCATAAAGCTTTATACAGTTTTCTTAGAACCGAAATATATAAAAGAGTTGTGATGTGCATATTAAATTCAAGTGGATTAATAATTTACTGTTTTATTAGGATAACAACCTCGGATTTCGCAATTTTTATTTAAATAAAACGTTTTTTACTATTTGAATTCGAGCGAGGTTAGATTTGGATCTATCGAACGCAGGATCAAATCACTGTAGTGTTTTTGTGTTTTTCGTTTTTAACCATTAACTCGATTTAGAAAAAAATATTCCGATTTCACTTCTAAAAAAATCAATAATGTATATTTTAGTCTAAGCAAGCGAAGGCGCGGTTAAAAACGTTTATATGTTAGAAGTTTGGGGAATTAATATTATTTATAAGGAGTCGCTATGAATAAATTATTAAAATGGTTTTTAATATATTTTTATACTTATATACGATTGCAAAACTGTGTAATAGAGGTTGTTTAATCATTAGTGGAAATTACGATTTTTACAACAGCGGAAAACGTCTCTAGGTCATTATGAACGGAAAATGGGGGTGCGTTATGTTTACATACTAAGCAAAGCCCATATATTCTACCAACCGTGCCTACGTGTCTATCATAATGGCCATTAACTTTGATTTTAGCAAACAAACAGCTCCCGGTCAGCTGGTCGCACCTAATCTCTCGCTGCGGCATTATATCGCGTTACCAAAGTCAATGCCGACGCACACTGGTGTAATTCTGAAGGATAACATCATTTTATTTAATATATTTGGAGAATTTTTGAGGTACATGAATAAGGGAAAATTTCACGATGGTAGCAAAAATGTGCAGTATGAGAACAATTTATGAATTTCTATGATTTCTTTTCATCTTAAATTTTTATTAAATCGATTTTATTTTTCAACTATAATAAACCTATAATAACAGTCTTTTCATTGCTATATTTAGCAAATACATTATCGCGCGCAAGCGGCATATTTTACATATACAAAACTATTTCATAACATGTTAATAGCTCTATTTAAGTCACAACTTTCACGGTAACATGTCATATTTCTAAGCCACTAAAGCGTTGTTAACAAAGCTCGTACTGTGTGATGTCTAGAGATTAAAAGTTCATTTGCAATTGGCGAGGTGACCACGACCAACTCACCTAGAAAAGCAAGTTTATGTTAACGCGAGTAAAAATGTATGTTACAACGTTTATGTATAAATTCGATAAAAAGTACAAAAAGACACAGTTCAATATGCGCCGAGCTTTAGGTGCCCCTCACTGCACAACCATTAATCAGAGCTTCGATCCTGAACTCCTTACAATAGGGAGTGTTCAGAGCGCCGTGCGATCCATTAGAATAACAATAATTACTCTTCCATTCGCAACGTCATAAAGAATCTGAAACGAAGTTAGATTTAAACTTACCAAAGTGATTTAATAAGTCGACTCGAACCAATCTATATGCAATAAATGACCACAAAAATGTCTGAAGGTCACATATTCCCTTTGAAACGTAACTAAACCAACGATATTAAGAAATAGATAATATATGCCGCCGGCATGGAAGACCAAATACATTTTGAATGACTATTAAGATGTTGTAAATTTTAATATTTTAGTTTAAGTTGATTTTATCGATTTAAATCATAAACACGTTTCATTTAATAATATCGGATCAATTTATAGTTTTCAAAAATGTATCTTAAAAACTTACCTCCATCTCTAATGTTTTTTTAAACCATTTAACAAACGTGTTTAGTAATGTAAGAGAATTAACGAAAAATTTATACATATC
Source organism: Eurytides lysithous rurik (assembly GCA_018247575.1). Taxonomy (NCBI): domain Eukaryota; kingdom Metazoa; phylum Arthropoda; class Insecta; order Lepidoptera; family Papilionidae; genus Eurytides; species Eurytides lysithous. The sequence continues at coordinate 17,292 of DWHO01000733.1, forward strand.
AGCTTTCATGATTTTTGCTAGGGACGCGATTTTTTTATTCACAATATTGTTTATCATATATGGTGTAGATACTTTGTCGATATCGCGATATCGTTTTATTATTTACAATGACAAAAATTTAAGATAATTTTGAAAGACCATTTCTTTTTCTTAGTTGTAATTACATTAATTACTATGAGGCTTTAATTGATCGAAATTGAATTTGATGTACAAAAACTATCATTAAATATATAAAATTTTCTTCGTCGTCTCATTTCTGATAAAACTCAAAGCTGACTCTACTAAATTTCCGAGTGCTGTTTAAAATAAACTGAAATTTCTGATATAACACAATTCAGTGATGATAAATCACATTCGCTGAAGTATGGCGACGCGAGGTGCGTGATCCTAAACAAAACACGGACGACTCTACAGCTCCAAGAAAAACACCACGCGACTGATTTACGAGACAATTTTATTCGAATGCTATGCTAGAAATAAAAGGAATGGTGGAAACATCAGCTTAGCATTTGCACACGAAATTAGCCCAACGCGTTAAGCAACCACGCGTTAAATCAGTATAAATGTTACGAATTATAATAACCTCTTAGGTAAATAAAAATTAATTTTTAAATTATTCAAATTGTTTTTTTTTTTTGCTTATAAATGCCTATGTTTTATAATTTTCTTTTTGGTGGTAGAACCACGCAGTTACTACCGCTGCTAAATAGGCTGTCTCGAACCGGATAAGTACCACGACTTTACAGAAAATCGGTGTAAAGTGGAAGTGTTTTTGCTTCCGCGTTTCGTCCAGTGAGTGAGGC
>DWHO01000734.1:0-18092 GCA_018247575.1 Eurytides lysithous rurik
TCCTCAGTCACATCTTTCACACTCATGTCTTTATTCACGCAATCCATCCACACTTTCTTCGGTCTTCCTCTACCTCTTATATACTCATTCCTGATCTTATCCATTCTTGTTACTCCACACATCCATCTTAACATTCACATCTCTGCCAGGTGTAGTCTTCTTTCATCCGACTTGGTTGCTCAACACTCAGATCCATACATGGTGGTCTTTAAATTAAAACAATAATAAAAAAAAACAAGAATCAGATATAAAAAAAAATTAAACAAAAAATAAATGAACACTATTAAGTTGTAGGCAAAAAGAAAATAAGCTCAGCTTTATTGAGAGTTCTCAACACTGATTTTGAGCTTATTCCAAAGTTAGATTTTTGAAGATTACAGGCTTATTTAGTAAATGTAATATTAAAACATTACATAGCTACATTATTTAAAGTTTTCTTTTTTACATTGACTTTTTCCGACACTGAAATATACAATATGGTTCATCAATGTATTCATCACCAATAATATTGTAACGATTTCATTTACTGTTACATGAAACGTTGTAAAATAATGAAATCAATTGTTAGTGATAACATTTGGCCAAACGATATACCGCTTATGTGATGCATTGCAATTTTTCGTTTTAATTCTTTTTGATTTTCATTTTGTAAACCCGTGGATAAATGCTTCGTTCAGTGGCGGTACTACCATAAAAGCCCAAAAGCCCGACTAGCCCTACTAAGGAGTAAAATTTATAAATCCTAATTAGCACATAATTCCCGCAACTATTTACTAGTTATTCGGGACCGCCACTGGCCTAGTTAAATCAATTTTTTGGCATGTATTACGTATTTCGTAATTTCTTTTCACTGTCGTCGCTGAGAACAAATAATTCTTTCGTATATAATAATTATTTTGGATAGACATCCGTAATTTTTGTTATGGACAAGCTCAATCCATCAGGCGCACTTCATGTTCGACCCACTATCCTTTTTTATATCAAAAGCATTTAAAGTCAGAGAACCAAAGGTTACAAATTTTCTATTGGACTGACCGTACGATATACCATTGACAATAAAGAAAATTCAAATCTAGTGTTAATTGCCGCAGATTTCATGTTTTATTTTATATTAAATAAATAAAAATATTTAGACAAATTGAGAAACTCCCTTTTGACATCAGTTTGCGATAATCACGCTTTATTGTATTACTCTTACATTTACTCGTCCACCGGGCGAAAAGAAATGTTATAAACATTAAATCCACGCCGGTATTCAGTAGCTTATTAAAAGTGTAACAGAGTGGCTATAAAGGGTGTTATAACTTTGGCGTAAACTCTGTAATATTAGCTAGTCGGTGGAAAAAACCTTACTTTGTACAATACATAATCTATAAGGAAAAGTTAACAATCTTTATCAAAAGGGTTTATGTTTTAAAGATCAATATGTAAGGAAGCATGTAATGTAGCCATTGTTCGGAATTTTTTAGTCTTTTGGTGACTGCGAATTTAATACATATTTTTTTTTCAATTTTACAAAAACTACTGAAATAAATGTGAGCATTGCTCGTAGTTAGTTGTCGACTTTTCTCTTGACATTGTGATTGACATTTGTGAACTGGCGATTGTTTCTGAGCAATTAGAGCGTTTTGAAACAAGCTTACTTAACTAATAAGCCTAACACCTTAGGTGAATAAAGATATTGAGTCTTTAATAATTTATTTTAATTATAGGCACGTTATTTAGTAACAAAAAAAGTAAGGGCGTTGAAAAGACAAACACTAATCATAATTATTGCCTTAATTACTTATCTACGTATCAATCTGCGTCTGACAAATTTTAAAACGGTAAGTTGTCTTTATTTATTTATTAAATGGATGCCAACATGGTTAATATTTCGTTAATACTCACTAATATTACTTCCAAAAAAATCATTAACTACATAACATGTGATAAATACTTATTTGTAAACAGTTGAAATTAAGTTTTCTTGACTAAAATATTCTTTTAACTATGCTTGTAGTGGACACTCAAGGTGGAAATAGGGAGTCAAACCAATTAGAAAACAACAAATATTTTTAATTTGCACTTAATTTTTTCCCTGGCCTACTTGCATCGTCTTATGAAATATAATCAGAGAAGCTTCAGATCCAACTTTAGCTAAGCCAGCGCATTCATAAATATTCGAGATTATTGTTGATATAATTTAATTAGCGATACACTCATAACATTTTAATGGCGTTAGGTACATCTCATTAACTGAAAGCAAGTTTTTACGACGCTATAAATTCGAAAAACTGTAATAACTGTGTCGCCTAGTCGCTTTGCAGGATGTTTTACATTTATTATATTACTTTAAAACAGAATAACTCATAATTTAATGCAATATACATTGAAGTCAATAGAATAAAAGTTTTATTTTCTTTGAAGAAAAGAAACAAGAATACAGCGCTTATAAGTAACTTTTATAAAGGAGAAGAGCTTTTAAGAGGAGAGAACACCTGCCCGAAATAAATTTGACAACATAATTTTTTTTTATTAATTTACGTTTACTATTTAATTTTAAAGAGTTCCCTGGTATATCTTCGAATTAATAAAAATGAAATTTTACAAATTTAGACATGTTTAGAGGAGAAGAAACTATGAATTCGTTTCGTTTAATGTCCTTAAAAAAGGAGGAATATTTTAGTTTAAAATCAGCAAGAAGTAACTCTTAAATGCACAGCAAGCGTTATTCAAAATATTTTTCAACGTTCTAAATTCATTAAATACTAATTTGTTTTAGGTTTTGTTCAAAGTATAATTGAATAATATAAACTTTTTTGACTGTGAAATTTGTGATTTTACAAATCACGTGCTCTACATACTTATTTTGTAATTGAATATATTATTTGATGAATTACATAAAAAAACTACAGATTTCTGCAAATATATTTAATATAAATTTGTCAAATTTCAAAACCCTCCATGAGTGCTAAGATGTAAAAGGATTATTTGGCTTTAGCCAATCTATGAATTTATTGTTTTTTTTTTTGTTATCCTACAATAATTCCGTTGTTTAATTATCCGGTTTCATAAAGACATTTCAAGGAACTTTTAATTTTTTTTTATTATAAAAACGACGAAGTTAGGGGTCTGTTATCAAGCGACCCGCTTGCTTATTTTCTTTAAAGCTCTGTTTTACAGTCATCGACCAGAGATACGGTATAATATGTCACTACGTCCAATAATTATTGAATACACAAGTACGAACTAGCAGATTCTGTGCGGCGCTGTATTGTTATGGAAAGGTGAAGAAGAAGACTTGCTTACCATCAGGATCCTTGGTTCCTCTCGTCACTTTATCTCCTAAAAATTATCCTTAATCACTAATTTCATATCTACAACAGAGCTCTACTGGTAAACGCAATAGCTAATTCAAAGCCTTACTCTTGCCAAGATGAAGATCTCTACATTATGCGACAGAATGATGCTTCCCCATAAATTAAACTATTTCTTTTAACGCACTGTCCTGTCCGTCCCTTAACTATTAACGCTGTATAGTATTTGAAACATCAGGAATTTACATATTAAAATAAACGTGATTAAATTTTTAGATAAATTCTTTTGTATATGATGTAAATTTGTCGTGCACATAGAATTAATCATTAAGGACGTTTCCTCATAATTATTTTAAACATTTATTCCAAACTGATACAGTGTAAAAATCACATTTATTACAAATCAATTAATGTTTGTCAATCGTCGTTGATCCGTACTTTGTAATTTTTCAATTCGATATCGGTATTGAGGGAAAACCTTTTAACTCCTTGGCCGTGTGTCGAGTTTAATTATCAACTTGACATTTTCCTGTAGGAACCCCATTTATCTCGAAAGAAATGAACCAATATAACTAATACTAATCGCCGTTTATTTCAATTAAGAAAGTAAGCATAGAAACTTCTCTATTCTACTGATCTTCAGTATATATAAATATCCATTTACTTATAAGCCGGGCCCGATTTTAGGAGAGAACTATAGTCGGGGCCTCCACAAAAGGGGACAGAAGGGGGCACACTTAGATACAACTCCCTCCCCCCATAGAGACTTAAAAAAAGTTTTTGATTACATTTATGGATGTTTGTTAAAATTATTTAGATTTTAGATTAGCTGTACTGAAACGAAATAGCTGTAGCCTAACGATTTCTTGTGTTAATATAAATGGTAGCCCAACGAACACTGATATGAATATAGATTTTTTTGGAATATAAAGTTAGGAGTCGAGCAAGTCGCCTGATGCGACACCCCGTAACGACACAACTTGGCATTGTGCGGTGCTCGTCATAATATCGCCTCAGATCTAAGATGCTATATATTCTATGGCCAGTAATTATGCCAACAACCTTGTCCTCCAAACCGGAACACTGAAATATTTACTTTCTATTTGGAGCTAGGTTAAAGCAGCGGAGTGGCATACTTAGATAGACTCTGCAAAAGTGCTTGCTTAGCTTTCATATGTGCTTGTAAAGGCCTATTTGAATAAAAATAATTTGATTTGATTTTAAAAGGCTTATGCCATTTATTTATTAAACATTTTGACTGGCCCGTTGGTCTAGTGGTCAGTGCTCCTGACTGCAAAACCAAAGTTCGTGGGTTCGATTCCCACCCAGGACAAAATATTTGTGTGATGAGCATAGGCATTTGTTCTGTGTCTGGGTGTTAATTATCTATATAAGTATGTATTTAAAAATTATATAAGTATGTATATCAGTTGTCTGATTACCTTAGTACAGGCTCTGCCTAGTTTGGGATCAGATGGCAATGTGTGAGATGTCCAATGATATTAATAATATACCGCTACGTGAGTTTTTCTTTGACTAAAAAAAAACTTCGTTCTAGTTGATACTATCGCTATGATCCATTCACTAACACAGAAACGCAAGTTAAAAACAACAAATTCCCTGACAGATTTGGTCTGGAATGGTACCACTGCATTGCGCGTTATTCCATCGCCAAGCGATAACATGGCAGCACTACTGCGTTTCAGTTTAAAGATTAATGTTGCCAGTTGCCTGTTATTATTGGGCATAGAAGTATAACGTCTTAGACCTTTGGGATGAACGAAGAGCTGAGCCATACAGATTCTGAACGGAACTGTGTTATAGACCGACTTGTCACCCGACTTCCTCCTCTCGACACTTTAGTTCCTATAAAAAAAGATTTTTGAAGGTAGTAGCGTAACGGTCTTTTATCAATTCCACATCTATCTTTATACTAACAGACAATTTAGTGTTTGTACTTTCGCATTTCGTCCGGTGTCTCCACTTAATCCTCCTCCCTTTTCTAGCCTGCCTTCGCTTTTTCTTCCCTATCACCCTCTCTTTTCCCTTCCGAAAACTTTACATATTTTCACCTTGAAGACGGGTAAAGCATTTGCAAAACGTTCACCGTTACAAATATCCATGGGCAGTTGTTCCTTTCCATCAGGCGAGCCGCTTGCTCGTTTGCCCGCCTACTCCAAAAAAATATATAAATAATGTTTTTTAGCTCGACTGCTCCAAATAAACTTTGAGCTATGGCGAATCAAACGTCATCGTAAAATACCTATATAAGTTTATTGACGTATATGTAATATAGGCAGGAGATGTTGTTGTAGCAGATGTTTTGGTAATAATAATAATATCATGGGACATCTGACACACTGCCATCTGATCCCAAACTAGACAGAGCCTGTACTATGGTGATCAGACAACTGATATACATACTTATATATTTTTAAATATATACTTTTGTAGATAATTAACACACAGACACAGAACAAATACTTATGCTCATCGCACAAATATTTTATCCTGGGTGGGAATCGAACCCACGACCTTTGGCTTTGGAGGAGCACTACACCAACGGGCCAGTCAAAACATTACAATTAAATCATATCTTGTACTGGGCTCATTTATTAAGTCTAAAATATGCAACATATTCAATAAAGTCTATTTCACCGGCTGGAAGTATAATGACTATTAACGAAAGTAATTTAAGTAATTTTTCAATCGGTCTCTAAGTTGTAGGGTTCCTTTGTAAAAACCGCCTGAAAAGTTTCCTCTTCAGTTATTCTATCGCCGTGCGTCCGGTTTAAATGCTCTCGTTATTTTATCTCCTTAAAAAAATTGGCAACTTATGTCAATCAATTGATATTTAAATTCATAAATACCCGCTGCTTGTTTGTTATAATTTGTTAATTCGTTGACTGCACATTATATGCATGGATTCTCTTCAAGAATTTATAAGAGTCGATTGAGCGTAGACATTACGCTAAAGCCGTTAGGTTTAGACAATCCCTTCCGCTGGCATTCCCGCAACATCTTGCATATGCAAATGACAGCGGAGTTGGAAGCGGTAAATATGCACTCACTGACATTAAATAGTAGCTGTTGGCCACTTCTTCGCGCTCGAGGATTTCTTGGATCATGCGATGGGCGTGATGGAAGACTTAGATTATTAAACGTTATACGGGCAACGACCTCATTGTATACGCATATTTGAAGGTGACAATATTTGTTTGTTTCTTAATCATTTAATTAATTCAGTTGTATGTTTATTAATATTTTTTATTAAAATTATTTTACTCTCTTTTTATTTTTCACTAAAAAGATCGTATGTGAGGAAAGAAAATTTTGCTGCTGTTCTTTCGTTCTTTTGGATTGTTTTAGTTTGATAAGCTTTTTTATTTTGATTTATATTGTCCAGCCAGTTTATTTAAATAGAATGTATCATTAATGACACTAGGCATTGTTTGTCTCTAGCCATTTTTCATAGTAGGTACAGTCGCCTTACAATTGAAAGGACCCTTTCCTTGAATTCCACATTACGTGTTGATATATGCTCCAAACATGTTTTCTAAGACAGTAGGCATTGTTAAATCCTTCGTTACCACTATTCAATGCATGGAAGATAGGAAATTCTGATTCTTTCTATTGTATGTGTTGATGATTGAATGGATTGTCTTGACCATAAAGAAACCGGCAACGCATTTGCAAGTCTTTCGATGTTGTGAATATCCGTGAGTCGCTTGCTCGTTTGCCTCTTGATCCATTAAAAAAACTATGAATGTTTTTTTTTTGTTTTATCCCGTCATACATAAACTATGAATATTTACCAAACTTATTTTAGCTAAGCATTACAATGCAAGGCTTAGATGTTTTTTACCGTTATTTAAAAGCTTATCAATGACAGGTACGAAACTTTAAATGGATAAATATAAGTCTAGTCGCTCATTCTCGAGAGATATTATTTTATTAAGATCATTTTTAAGTGGTTGTTTTTGCACTTTAACGTCAATATTTTAAAAATCGTAGGAACACTTTGAAGTGTCTATTGATGCATATACAGCGTTGTGTGTATTGTTCATCGTTAACTAGAGATTTGAGACATACCACCTCAAATCTCTTTGATATAAAGCACTACTATACTGGGTGATACTGTCTTGCCTTGCCTAATATAAAAAAAAAAAAACTGACAACAACTTTTCAATATTTTCACTTTCAATATTTTGTTTTAAGGTAGGCCGCCTATCGTACGGACGTCTATATTTTAACATTTGTACTAGTGCACCGTTGCACAAACTCGCAAAAAATTATACGACTGTGGTTCTCAAAGTGTGTTAACTTGAGTTTACTCTGACAATGTTTACGTGTGGCGAATGCGACGGGAAATTGGCAGATGGGGCCCACTGCAATGCATGTAACAGAGAGCTTCATTTTCATTGCGCCGGAATTACAGAAAATGGATACAGGAAACTCGGCGAAAGAAAATCGACATGGCGTTGCCCGAAATGTAAACAGCTAGGGCAACAGGTCCAACTCTCAGCTTTATCGCCAGTACAATCACCTTGCTCTTTGACAATGTCAAAGCTCTTTGATGAGATCAAGTCCCTATCATCTCAGTTGGCTCCTCTCCAGACGCTCATACAGGATGTCAAAGCTTTAAAGGACGAGTTCGCTACTTTTAAACATACCATCAACGAGACGAATCATACGTTAAAAAATTTTTCTATAAAGATTAATGACATCGAAAAAAGAGTTGGTGCGTTGGAAACTAACTGTGAGCAGGTTATTCATCTAGGTGACAAGATTGACAAAATTGATAATGAACTTAATAACCGAGACCAGTGGTCTCGTATGAACAACGTGGAGTTGAAGGGTATTCCTCAAGAAAAGGGAGAAAATCTGTTAAATATTATCTGCGCTATTGGGAACAAAATTAAGTTTCCTATAAATAAGCAGCAGATCAACTATATTGCCCGAGTGCCAACGCGTGGCTCAGACATTAAACCGATTATTGCAAGTTTTCATAACCGCTACATCAAGGAAGACTTTGTAGCAGCTGCGAGAATCTTCTCTAAAGAAAGTATTTTATCGCCTTCTACCTTAGGACTTAAAGGCAACCAAAGGATTTATGTTAACGATCACCTAACAAAACGCAATAAGGATCTGTTAACGAAAACCAAAATTATTGCCAAAGAAAAATCGTTCCATTTTGTCTGGGTGAAACATTGCAAAATAATGGTGCGGCGGGATTCTACTTCTCCAATAATAAGCATAAGAATGGAAAAGGATTTATCGAAAATAATATAAAAAACATAATACTTAATTAAACCATTATATATTTTGTTCTACTGATTGTATTACATTTAATAACTTACAGTGTTCTGAACAGTTTGAGAACCTTTGCCATAGATTAGGTACGTAATATGCAACATACTAACTGGTGCTTTAAGTTTTTTTGCTCTAGTAAATATTTTAAACCTTATTTCAATAGCTTTAAATTATATTTATCCAAAATAGCATTTGTTAAGCAGAGTTTATTTGTTTGCCCATTATTGAATACTTATTGAAAATACTAACGCTGTTCTTTTCTGTTATGTTGACTATCGTTCTAATAATTCGATATATTCGTTACTTATGTTTCAAACAAGCAGCGCGTGCCTATATTTACTTTCTTATAGGCTACGTCTTAATGTCTACATAATTTATTATAATAGTATATTTATATTATTAACCGCATGTATTTTGACCATTTTTAGACATTATTCAGTTATCGATAATCTCAGTCGTGATTAAAATGTATTATCAAAGTGTAAGAGGGCTGCGCACGAAGACCAATCAGTTTCTACGTAGTGTGTATTTAAATAATTATGACATCATAGCACTCACAGAAACTTGGCTTTTAGACAGTGTAAGTAATAGCGAATTGTTCGATGATCAATATATAGTGCGGAGGCGTGATCGTAACTACAATCGTACTTCTCAGACCAAGGGTGGTGGTGTGCTTGTGGCCATCTCCTCTCTATCTCATCAAAGGAACCTTACAGCATTGAATATACCTCAGTGGTACAGCTCTTCTGAAGATATTTGGGTCACTCTGACTTTACGAAACACTAAATCCGGAGTTTCACGAAAAGACGCAGCTGTTTAATTTCTGTGAAAATCTTAATCACATTGTTCTATCACATCCCCACGACTTATTTATTATTATGGGTGACTTTAACCTTAGTAACATTATATGGTCAAAGGTGAATGACTCCTATGAGTTGACTCCTCAAGGATGTAACAGCCAATCAGAAGAGAATTTCATGGATATGCGGCCTTATCAATTTAATCACGTCCTCAATTGCAACCAAAGAATACTTGATCTTGTTCTTTCTAATACGTCCCTAACAGTTACTTCGTGTTGCGATCCGCTGGTACCAGAGGACCCTCACCATAAATCTTTTTGCATCGGTTTGTATTTTTGTGGCAGCGTTACACTTGACAATAAAAGTCAGCAAACCCATATATTTAATCGTGGCAACTATGATAAAATGAATACTGTTAAATTACATCGCATGGAACGAGCTTCTTCATACACATACCCTAGAAGAAGCAGTTGCTAAATTCTTCTCTACAATTGCCGTGATAAATATATTCCCATCAGAAATGCAAAACTGCTGCTGCTGCCTTAGCGAAAGTCTCGAAAGAAAAGTCAAAATTCTACAAAAAATATATGACATACGGAATTAAGTCGCATTATGAAAGTTTTGTTACATTAAAAGAGCGTGCTAAAATTCTAGAACAAGAAAACTACTCAAAATACATAAGTAAAGTTGAAAAATCGATAGTCAATAATTCGAAATCATTTTGGACTTTTGTAAAAAGCGAAAATAAGTCAAATTCCTATCCGGGGACCATGAAATATAAGGATGAATCTACGGACTCTGGTGAAAGAATGTGCAATCTCTTCGCTATGTATTTTCGTTCCACATTCTTAATACCCGGCTCAGCTTCACCTATCGCACAGCAGGTCTCGTTTGCTTCGTGTGACTTAGGGAGTATCAACGTTTGTAGCGACTATGTCTTAAAGTTACTTAACCCCTTAGTGCTCATTTTTTTAATAGGTACAAATACAAAAGGTAAGGTACAAAAACATAAGCAAACGCAAATTCCGAGAATGGCAATAATCTACCAACCAACGTGACAGATACGGACTTAAAATATTTGGAAAAATATATTTCTATATTAACCTTGACCCATACGGAGCTGTAATATTTTGCGACATATAAAATTACAGTGACCATAACGTTCACGGAGCTGCACAATTGTGCCGGTAAACGTTGCCCGTATATGGGACGGAGGTGTGCATTAAGCGGTTAAATCACTTGACTTGTCAAAATCCGGAGGTCCCGATCTCATTCCTCCGATCTTTATAACAAAATGTGCGGATAGCTTGATGAACCCTCTTTGTTTATTAGTTAGGCGTTTGTGAGGGTATAGATCCTGCTATATGGAAGTCAGCCTTTATAACACCTGTTCATAAAAAAGGCAATCAAAATCGAAAATTACAGGCCTATTTCCAAATTATGTCTCTTCGCTAAAATTCTTGAACGTATAGTTTACGAACACATGTACAGTGCTCTTAAACATTCTTTTAGTGCGCGCCTTATGACTCGGGGCTGAATCCTGTTGGAATGTCCACACTTCGTTTTTGAATAAGGTGTTGTTGAGAGGTGTAACTACCGCATCTAATACGGTATCTCGATACACTTTGGCTGAAGTTTTCACTTCTTTTTCGCAAAAATGGAGTTTTGTAACCCCTTGGTAGGAGAGAACTCACCAAACCATGACTTATGCTGGATAATGGCCTCACTGAACTTTGGCCACTACCGCCGTGGAATGGATAAGGATCCTCCTTATCCATTCCATGGCGCCAGATTTCCAACTTATGTGATTCAGCAGCAATTTGCTCTATTACTCCGAAGTTACACTAATTTGCAGAGCGAATATTGTCAAAAAATATTCAATAATAATAGACGTGTCGAATTACAGGGGGCGCTGGATTGGCCAGGGGCGGATTACCGGGAGTCTACTGTAATAAGTCACTACGTTTTTGTGAAAGATCTAAAAAATTAAATGGCATCAATAGTTTGACCTCCCATTCTATTTACCATACATGTAGCTAGCAGCCAAAATTAATATTTTATGCTTGAGTCAAAAAAAGCCATCTTTTTATGCCTCCACAAACTTGGATGCATAAAATTCCATCCCATTACTATTCTTCTTGAGACTAAAACCTGAACAATAGTAAGCTTTTCCAACGAGTCCGACAATCTATGTAGAATTATGGTTAATTATTTACCTGTCCCTTATACACATTTTTGCAAAATCTGTCAATTCCTGTTCCTGGCTGTTGTGGGTTCCTAAAATTATTCTGAATCCAGCTGAATTGCAATACCTGCTACTAGCCAGTGATCGTAAAGTATAATTTAGAAAAGAAAAAAAAATAGGTAGTGGAGGTCAAACTTAAGAATAAACTTAACAATTTCTTTTACGCTACTGGTACACACAGGACAAACGTTTGTATGACCGACAAATAGCTGTCCTAAATGGTTGTACTGTAAACCCCAGTGCAGCGTTTCTTAATGCATTGTTAAGTAACGAATCTTTTTCTGATTTGAACTTGATAAGGCAATATTACTTTTATATAAAAATATTTCAGAACCCATGGGTTAGTTTTTGCTGTCAAATAATTTTGTCCATGACATCACTACATTAAAGTATAAAACAAATGTATCGCTAAATTTTAGACTTGGCTGTAATAATGTTCTCCCGACCGATTGCGGCCATGGCAGTTGATCTACAAGAGATAGGCCAAGTGCCCCGCGCGCTTGGGCTATATTTATTATAATGCACAAGCATTTCCGCAGACACAGGTGAACTTACTCTTCCCTTACTCTCATAGTCCGATGGGACGGATAACTGATACGGCCAGAGAGAGGTCAGGCGCAGAGGCGGTGACATTAAGTAACAGCTTATATATGTCCCACTACTGACCTCACAGAAAATCGCCGTGAAGTAGAAGAAGGAGTTTTTTTTTCCGCGTTTCGTCCGATTAATGAGGTGACCGGTGACCTAAAAAAAGCTTGGCTTTTGAAGCGTGGGCCTATGCTACTAGGCCATGGGGCCAGCTTAAATATACGCATATTCATATAAATTGGCTGTAGCCAAAATAAACAAATACGCGTATTCGTTATAACGTATACGCGTATTTATTTAACCTCAAAAATCGCTCAAGTCCCGATGCTATAATTAATAAAATTTTAAAACCTTCTTACACTTTATATGCAGGAATGCCTTTTAGTGACCATATTTAATGCTCTCCGTTACGGTTGCACCTTCCATGCGTAAAAAGTGAAAAAGAGTTATTGGCATCCCTAAACCAAATAAGCCCAGAGACGTGGCATGAAATTAAAGGCCCATAAGTCTTCTCAGTTCAATGTGGAAATTACAGTTCGGATTAAATTATGCATTCGAAGCCTTAGTGTTGACTTAGATAACCTTCTAGAGTTCAAATGTCATATAAGAATTTTAGCTAATATGAAGAAGTTAGATATGTCCCACCTAAGCAACCCTTATGTGTGCCCCTAGCAAAATGCAGCTGAAACAAAAATTACATCGAAATCGCGTCCTCCCCGTACTGCCATATGCATATTCCCGAAGCCCACTTGAAACCACTTCAACTGGTACAAAATAAATACCTCCGTCTCGCAACAGACGCTCCCAGATACTGACGTAATGTCGATTTGCATCGAGACCTAAAAATTCCCACACAGTCTGCATACTTTAAAGAAATATCGCTTGTGTCTTTTAATTTTTCTATTCTAATCTGTTGGTAACGCCTTTCGGAATTTACTCTCTACCCGCTCAGGATGTTCACCCGAGATTTCGACGTCTCATAAGCGTATTAAGCGATTCGGATGAACCATGCTAAAATTATATGCACATACCACCCGCGCTCTTACAAGGAAACGGAAAAGGCAATGACGAGACAAGTCCACAAAGTCTTGCGAAGACCCGCCACCACTACTTAACGGCGGCAGTGCAGGTGCCATCCGCACGACTTCGTGTCACACACGTTCACTGATCAAAACGCATCCGTTCCTATCTATCCTAATACTACACGCGGTATCTGGTCACTTTTAAATCCCATATGTCGTTATTGTTCTTCAAGTGATTAAGCGAGTATATTTTCTCACGATTAAATTCAATCGATTGCGACTCAAGCCGAGGTTCGATCGTTCTTTCGAGGGGCCCTTGGATCGCGTCGCGAAGTACATTCGCATGCTTCATTTTTATGTAAAGTATAGTGTGTTTATTAAATAAAATGTAAGACTAAAAAATATTATACATCGGCAAAGATTGCAAACATTACCTACATATGTTTGCAATCCTTGCTGCATTGAATAAGTGAAATACAAATGATAGAAATAGAATTTTTTATTGAAATAATGATAGGAAACTCGTAATATCAAAATCATTACAATTGTTTGTTAACTTAAATTTATTACGATACTTTGAAGAGCCTATTTTACTACTGTACTCATAACTAATATTTCAGAAAACATAACGTACATAAATAAGTACGTCATCGCTTTTTGAATTCAATTCGAATTTTACTCGTTTATACGATTATATTCCGGTTGAGTTCGACAACAAAATTTCCAAAAATGCATTGCATGCATTAACAATCAAAGTATCAGAACATATTCAAATACATTTAATATCTAGTAGTATTTTGAATAATTACAATAAAAAGTACATCAATATATAATTGATGTATTTTTTCTAAAAACTATTCTTAAACAACATTCGTCATTCAAGGCTGAAATAAAGATAAAAAAAGGCATGTTTCCGGAAAAAAAATATATTGAACATTGCAATCATATAATACACGCCAAAAACAAAATAGACGGAATAAGGTAATAATTTTTGTTAAGTAAATAATGAATGTTAAATTTGCTATTTCACATGAAATATTGTCGCCAAAACATAAATTGCCAGTCTCTTGCCATCAAGTATTCATAACCATCTTTGTTATGCAAATTCCTTTTTTTTTTTCTTTAAACAAACAATACTAAACAAGGAAGAACTTACAACATTAAATTCTTAATGCTATATGTATGTATAATCGAAAATAATGTGCAAAAATATTTACCTAATAAAGAATTGTACTTACACTAGCACCATATTACTAAAATAGACTGTAATGGTGCAAGAGTATTAAATTTAATATGTTTTGATGAAAATATAGTAAATAGATAATTATTTTCGTATTTGAAACTTTTTTTTTATATATTTTACTATAAACTGTATAATTTTTCTTCTCTAACTTCAAGGTTACTGTTTAAAAAAGATTGTGGCCTGTGGCTATTAAAGAGTGTTAACTTAAATTTCTTTCAGGACTTTAAGTAAACAATTTTGTCTATATTTACTAAAAACAATTGTCAATGATTTCATTTTTAAAACAGATTTTTTTACCACAAATTTAAACTAACAATTTTATTTCAATAGAATGATTAAATCAAGTAAATGTTTTTTCTAACTAGGTAGTAGTGCAAATTTCCACACTTAAAGTATTGTTCATAAGTTTAAGTTTTATGGGTACTCCAGAAACTTATATAAAAAAAAAACAGGGATATTTGGTGTAATACGGAGTTACTAAAGAACTGCACGTACATTTGTATTTCTATATATAAAAAGTAAATTTTAGGAAATACTGATTGAATTGAAAATTATATTCACACCTTTTTAACTTTAAGAGATAAGGTTAGTGACTATCTTGATATGCAACAAAAATCAGGGACTTGTTTGTGGGACTCTTGATTCAAAATTAGTGTCTTGATAGGAAATCCATATGCATATTTTTACCTTATATTAAGGCTGAAGAAAGTAAATAATACATCCGTAAATTCACCAATAGAAGAGTAAATATCCAAACATTTTTTAAAGATTAGAGTTTATGTAAACCTTGTAATAATTCTATTTAAAATAATGTTCAAAACTAGAAACTGTTAAAAGTTGTACATCAGACATTACTATACTTAGAGATACATTCAGATATGCCAATTATTTCAAGTGCTTTTTGTTATTACAAAAAGGATATTTAGAAGTTTATATTTTTATAGAGTTAAAAAGTGAACACTAGAATATTATCAAAGAAATATTATTAATGATATATAAAAGTTGAAATTTAAAATGCTGTTATGCAAACATTAATCAGGCACTGTAAGTAATTTATAAATTTTAAGTAATTATTATATAAAAATAAAAATAGATAAAAGCATCTCTTGTGACTTGGTGTGCATACCCTTACCATAATGGTATACATATATTTCCATATCTTACTTTAATACAGAGGCGGCTTTACCTATGGTGCAGGGTGTGTGTTGAACATGGGCGCAGCAGAGTTAGGAGGCGTTGGCCATGGCACTTACAATATATTTTACATACTCCATTTTGACCACATGCACATGGGCTAGAGACGCCTCTGTGTCAATATATCATGGTACATATATTGTCAGTTGTTTAACACTATGGTGATATTAAAACAATATTTGACAAAAATACTTCTCAAAAAAGTTTCTTACTATTCAACTTTAAATGTAAAAAAAAGATCAGACAAGTATTGCTAGAATTAAGCTTTAAATGATATGAATGAAACATGCAATAAAGTGAAGAAAAAAACTAATTGTATTCTTCATCTTCATCCATAGCAAAATCCACTCCTGAATCCACAGCGCATACGGGACTGTAAACAGATATGAAATTTATATATCTTGATTAAGTTATAGAATAAATACCCCAAAAAAGGGATAAATGAAATTAAGGTAATGGTTAAGGTTAAATATGCTTGTATTGAGGTTTTATTTTATGATTAAAACATACCTAATGCAATTTTAAAAATCAAATATTTTTAAATAGATGCAGAAACTATATTAAACTGTATTTTGACCCCATATAATGTAACTATTACCATACCTCATTGCCCTGCAAGTGAAGAACACAATCCGCTTGAGCTTCTTGTTATAGAAGAAGTAGTTGAAGGTCCATAGGCATCCAGGTTCCCCAAAGGGGTCACTTGCCAAATCTGGATTGTAGCTGTAGATACGGCATTCACGCAGGGCCACCTCGTCGTCGATGGCGGCCCAAAGAACAGGGCGAAGTTGTCTCCAACGCGCTCCCCCTACTGCCGACAATGCAGCGTCCACTGCACCCTGCGCCCAGTTCACTGACGGTTCCGCGCTGAATTCGCTGCTCTACTTAATAATACTTTGTTATTGAATTACAATCCATGAGAATAATATTTAAAAAAAAACTTTTTTAAATATTATTCTCATAAAAATTTTTTTTTCATATTTAATAAGAATAAAAAACAAGCCCACACTTTTAGAAAGGAAGTTTTTTTTTACCTAAACACAAGTTCATAAGTATTAAATTTGTGTGTTTACCTTTGCCATGGAAAAGTCATAATCTGGAAAAGCAGCATTCAGTGTTGCAATCAAATAGAACAATGTTTTGCGAGATATTGTGTCACAGAGAATACCCTCTTCATCACCCGACAGACTGCGACTGAAAAAATGGTTTATGATTTATTTTGAGTCTTTATTTTTTTTACACAAATAAAGAATTCCTTTGAGAAATTTTTAATTATTCTGTAATCATTCTAAACTTTATATGTAACAAACAAACAACACTATCTCAAGCTCGATTTTTAAGTAGATTGAGAGAAATGCTTGTTTTATAAACTTGTTTTACAAAAGTAACAGGTGATATATCAAATATTAAAGGATTAAAACTGGCAGTAGGCATCTCCATAATATTATTATAACAGTATCCAACATCTCAGTGCATCTCATAAACATGAACACTGTTAAGTATTCATTTTTTTTTCATTACTTACTTTTATTTCAACATAAATGAAGTACCTGTATGAAACACCTTCCGGAGGTGACAGTGCCTGAAGGTTGTGAGTAGTTTCCCCATCTGCTGTGAACCGCTTGTAAAAGGCTTTCTCATTTCCAGCCATTTTGCAGCTATAGCTTTCAACGCGGCCCTGTACTGCACTATCTCCATTGAGGATCGAAAGAGCACGGCTAAGTGCTTCCAAGCGACCGCTTTCCAAAAGTTTCATCTTCAGTTCTATGTTTTCTACAATTTATCCGCTCAAACTTCTCGTACTAAATGCTGTGCTTATATTTGTGCAGCACGGTGCATTACTTCTGTACATAGCAGAGGGGTGTATGAATATTCCTTTTCTTTTTGAATGTAAAAGGTTCACACTCGGAATCAAATTCGACTTCTGTTCTTCTTTCGCGCTGATGGGATGCGGGAACATCACAAATAAGAAAAGAAGTTTGATTTTTCTAATTTTTGTAACAAGGAGTAACAAAAGTATTTTTAGCTTGATCTTGTCTCTGTGTACAAGAACGCGTCACTTCACTTGTTGTCCTACAAAACAATACACGCACAAAACTTGATGTTAAAGATCAAAATCCATTAGAGACATTGTTATCCAATCAAATAACACTATCAAATCTAATCACAGGCAATAGTTATATCTTATTTTGAGACCGTAATATAATTAAGAGATAGATTAGATGCAACATTCAACAACTGCGTTACACAATACACAAGGCAATAGACACAGGTAGGGATGAAACGATACGAGAAATACAAGTACTTACTCGATACTTTTCTTTCGATACCAAGTATTTTTGGTATCGATACTTTAAACCGAGTACCAAGTAGGTATCGGTCAAAAGT
>DWHO01000735.1:0-18092 GCA_018247575.1 Eurytides lysithous rurik
CATCTATGAGCATATTATACAAACCTTCTCCGTGGAAAAATACATATATATACCAATTTTCATAATAATCGGTCCATCAGTTTTTGAGTTCATCGATGACATACAGACAAACATTCATTTTTATATATATAGATTTTAAATTGGCATCCATAAATTGATAAATTGCATGCTTAATTGCTAAGCGGAGGTGTTCTATACCTTTATTCTAAAAGTAAATGTCTTCTTGTACAAAGTCCGCCTGGGGAATTACCAAACTACTGTTAATTCTTCTTTTATCTAGCCATAAGTACAAGTGCTACTAATTCCTCTTTTGAATGGAATGGAAACTTTTGTATAGAAAATATAAAAAGAAATATAAACTTTACATCGGTTTCGCTATACCACGATAATAAAATTGCAAAGCTTTTGTACAGTAAAGTGAGTAGAAATGTTTTATTTTGTAATCCGTAAGTAATAAAATAATAGTAAAATACAATAAAGCAAGAGTAAGCTATGTATATCAAGATAAGTTTCTTTTATATTGTATTTACAGTAGGCTCTTAAATGTTTCGTATTGACAAATGTATTTTATATGTCACCAGCCTTGTGAAAGTTGTTTATGCAGAATTAATATATATATTTGTTTTTAATAAGTTTTCGGAACGTTATCCAACTCTTTTTGTACAACCTCTGGGTCTTACACAACACATTTTCTAGGAACCTACCTAGCGTGTTCAGGAGGGTTACCTGTAATTAGTTAAATGCCACTCTAATTTTATGGGCATTAGTGTGGATGACCATCAAGCGCCCCTTTTGCCTGTTTCTTATTTTTATAAAAATCTACCTATAGCTGGCAGGTGTGAAATTATATATTATTTCTTTAAGAAGTAGGTGGGCAAACGAGCCAGTTGCTCACCTGATGGAAAGCAATAACTGGTTCCTATGAACGAGGTTTCCATGAGCCGCTTGCTAGTTTGCCCGTCTACTCCATAAAAAACCACTAAACCTGAACACGTGTTCAGGTTTAGTGGTTTTTTAACAAGTAAACAAATTATCACGTACACACTGTGCAGCTTAGGATCAACCAAACGGCAAGTATTTGTGTGGTCCTTAAATCCACCCTGATGTCAGTCTGTTCATGTGTACAATTGCGTTTTCTTAAATTTAAAAAAAATAACTTAATCATTATGTCATCTACCTCATAGAAAATTGGCGTAAAGTGGAAAGTGTTTGTGATTCCGCGTTTCGCCCGGCGAGTGAGGTGACCAATGATCCTACCCAGCGCCCCTCCCCCTATTTCCACCTTAAAGGCCGGCAAAACGTTTACAATTCCTCTGATTTCGCTAATGTCCATGGCCAGCGATGATCACTAACCATCAGGTGAGCGTCTTGCTCGTTTTCCGCTTAGTCCATAAATAAATAGGTGTATATTGCCGTGCAAGTCCTTGGCCTAATAACCAGTCCATAACACCATGTTCCTATGCCCAAATACGCAGACGACATTACTCTTAAAACTGGAAAACAATGTTTACACATAACTGTCTAGCGATGGAACAGCTGACAATACAGATGTAATACTCCACGCGGATACTGCAAGAGTCCTATCACTTACGACCTTTGGCGCTATCTGAAACAGTTTAGTTTTATAACACCACCGGCGACGTTCGTATGTTCGTTTTGGCCAAGTCAGGTTTGGGTTTGTTGTTATCTAAGGCCGATTATATTTGAAATCGTCAATCCACTTGACATTTTAACAGTTGCAGATCAAAAAATGTTAAAAAGTATTTATCTAAACTCTTAATCTACTGACGTTGAATATATGTAGACAGGCGCTGTTGAGTTGCAAACATTTTTGTGTTGCAAACATGTTTTCCATTATATTGTTGTTTGATAGAAACTTTTTTATTTATCGCATAAATACTTATTATGAACAGCGTTAATTTTCCCCCAATTGATTTGGAAGTCAGATTTTTCAACTTCTTTCTTTTAGTTTTCCCATTTCACCTCGAAGCTATTAACGTTTGCATATGGAATGTACATCATATTCACAGAGCTGAGCTGACATAACTTAATAGTATCGAGTGTATCGATTTTTGAAAAAAAAAAACGAACAAAATTCTCAAGTAACGCGAGGCTAAGAAAAAAAAAGCGACGTTCATATCGTTTTAATGCCGTTTAAAAAAGGTTGTACAATATCAAAACGTTAACATTTGCTTTCTTTAGCGTCTTTGAAGTTTTTCTGTTGCATCGCACTGGTGGCGAAGTTCCTATCTTGTTTTTCCTCCTTCAACTGAATTTGTAGGTGTTTGACGTCTAATTTCAACGTTTTCACCTCGCTCTGCAATCGCATCACGATAGCCCAAAGACTCGGCGAGCCGTGGTTAGACGTCGAATGGATGGGCAAAGAAGGTGACCTCACTAGTGCCTCTATGCACACAGATGATTCTTCATCGCATTCTGAAAACGCAACACCACTATTAATTTAAGTATAATGATTCGAAAACATTCAAATTTTCCATTGAATTTCATATTTTACCCACCTTGAACAGACGTAAGGCGGAAATACATACATAAACATATAGGAAATAATAGTCTGTTAACAAAATGAAAGATTTACAAAAATACAAGACTGATTTGTTTCATAAATTTTATTATGTTTATAGAATTTACTTATAATGTCGAATTTAGATATCTACAATAAATTTCTTTAAAAAAATACAACATACATTTTTAACACACAATATTTGACCACATATATTTGATTACATATATTATAAGTTACCAGTTCAATATCTAATCCTGTGGCTGCGTCAAGATATTCCTCTTCGATTTGTGATAATTTAAGATAACATTGAATTATTATTTTTTATCCATTCCAACTAGCTCTGTAATAATTAAGCTTGACTAGATTCGCTTAAGATAGTTTTGCAAATTGTTAATACTCTCAATATAATTTATGTCAATGAAATATGGCCGGTTTTATTCTTGGCACTTAATAGACCAGACAAATAATTTTTACATCGATTGTTTGTAGAGCCGTATTAACTTTGCTGTGGCACAGCGCGCCGGTTTATGGCAGTTCTAAAATAATGATCCAAATATACAGCCCCAAAGTTGTTCGGTTTGATAAATCTGATATAAAGTTGGAAGTGCTGAATTATTATTATCCACACATATTCTCAAATCAAACAGTGGGCAAAATCAAACTACATTTACATACAATTACCCCTAATCACATAACAAGCTTTGGTACGATTAACGAATAAATACAAAAGGGTACACACGAAAAAAGCGGAAAAATCTAAAGCATATGAAACGATATCACAAGTATTAAACATTATAATACTGTAAAAGTACGTACTTAACTATTTTTCCCAGATCTGATTCATGAATAAAGTACTACTGAAATACAAGTGAAATACAGTAATTTTCCCTTTTAATTAGGGAGGATCCAAAACGATTGAGTTTTATTAATCACTCATTGTTTATTTAATAAAACAGGTACAAATGTGATGAACGAAATGCAGTAATTACCAGAATAAACATTTACTTCGGAAGAGACAAGATATTCATATAACTAAATAGCAAAACATGTGTCAGTTTAACAATTATTATATTTTTAAGTTATGTTTATAATTACGTATATGAATATTAGGTATTATCTATTATTTTATATCTTAAATTGCATTCAATGTTCAACAAATGGTACGGTAGTCAGACCGTTGACTAAATACTCGCAATATCGTAGATAGCTATTCGTTTCTAACACTATAATAAAAATTATGATGAAAAAATATCAACAAATAGAAGTTTATGTACTGACTGCATTAATGTCAGTTTTGCGAATAACGACTGCAACAAAATTTGTTTCCATTAAAATACGATTGTTTGTAACTAAATAATTCCGACAAAGAACGTTATACGTCCCCAGCTGTTCGTATATATTTTAAACTTGAAATAAAAAGATCAGCACAATCTCTCGATGAAAAATGTCAATAATAAAATTTCTCAAAATATCTCCAATTTTTTGTCTTATATCATTATTTCCAATTCCAACAACGCCACCGATAAAGAACACAAACTCTTACATAAACCTGGCGTAACATTGAACTAATTTTAGTCACACACACTACATGACAGGCGGTATAGTTGTCACCGTCATTTGTGAACGCCATAAGAATTCAAAACTAGAACCTTTAAACATCGTCGACATATTTTCCACTGGATAAGTACTGTCTTTGCCAAAAATAAAAAATAAATTGAACGAAAGAATATAAAGATCTCATAAAAGTGAAATCTTAAGAAAATTAAATATAAGTTCTTAATAAATTTAATGTTTTTGTTTAGAAACAAGGGAATAATTAAAAGAAAGGTTCTTATAGACATGTGCGCTATCCCCGAAGCGATCTCTTTGAATTATTGATCAATTACAGTCACGAAGCTTTACCAGCATTTATTTTTCTATATTAAGTTCAAATGATGGTGTAGATATATCAGTAATAAATCCCGAATAAGTATTTCACGGTCTTATAATAATTATAAATTATTGATAATAATTATTAACGTTAATTTATAATACAATAACACATTTTTACATTTACATGATAGAGTGGATTGTTTTAATAATTACAATTTGAACCAAAAGTCACAAAAACATAACGGGGTGTTCATTAATTATTTGAACCGATGTAAGGCCTGACAAATTTTCATCGAATCTCATTTAAAAGTCAAAAAGACTTATCAGGTTATTAATTAAAAATATGTATATTAATAATATTACTATTATTACTACAGAATAGATTAACGATGAAAACATAGAAAATTATAAGTTTATAGGGACACATTAGGAGCAGGGGGTTCCCACCATGTCTTGACATCTCATCAAGGAGTAAGGAGTCGTAATCCAAAGATACTTAATGTAATTAATTAGCGACCCCTAAAAAAGTTATTAAACTAAAAAAATATATTTTATCCAATATCTGCATATTTTTTTAAGAAATATAAAAACTTCTTTAAAACAGATGGTGATGAGGGTTTTATTTTCCTACATTGTTCAATCCACTCAGATACGGTAATCAAATTAGATTGTCTTGGAAAACGAAAATCGGAAAATCAGTAATAATATAAATCAACAAAAACACAAGTAGAATAAACATAATAAAACTGTATAACATCCTCAAAATTGAAAATATATTTACACTTTGGTATCCGATAGGTACGTTGTTTATTATTTTAGAGTCCAATTACATATACACATGTGGGTATAAAATGAAACTATTAAACACTAGCGTTTTGAATTTCTATTTATATATAACATTATATAAAAATATACATACTAGATATTTATTTCTGTAAAACCATGCATATATAAGTATATAATTAACAATTTTAATGCACCATATTCAATTAATAAGCAAGACTTAATCCTAAATAACTATTATAATAATACTGCACACGTGCATGTAAGATGGTGTTATTAAGTCTATGTTGACATAGATAACTAAGCTTTACCAGAAAGTTAAACTTTTATTCTAATACGTATATTTAAAGTTCAATCATGCATCTATATATACCAAATCTATCATTTGAAAAAGCATTATTATTTAGACACAAAGTACTATAATTGTTTCTTTAATAAATCTCATATAGTTAGATAAACACATTAATTCGTCACGATGAGGCATGGGTTTTAAAATAGAATACTAACAGACAATCATATGCACACACCTGGCAAAATTTATGATATCATAACTCTATCCAAGAAAAGCAAATGGAGCAAATGGATGGATACCGTCAAAACCGTGTGTTAGAGGGGGAAAAGCGTTTAGTTTGTGTCCACAGCATTAAATGGTAATATTACACTTGACACCATAAAGGCCCTCTCAAGGAGGGAGGAAAAAGCTCCCACTGCACTATGAGCACTTTGCCACAGATTTCGCGAGAGGCAATGGGGATAATATTACCATTGTGTTGTGGAGATTTACTGTCAATCAAAGTGGTGGGATTTGGTGAGCTGTTTGACGAATGTGCCGCAGCACCAGGTCGAGGAGCGGGCCGAGCGAGGGGCGGAAGCGGGGGCGGGGACGGGAGCGGGCGCATGCGAGCGGAACGGGGCGGCGAGGCTCGGGTGCGAGCCGCTTCTCCGCTCGCGGCCGTTATACAGCCTCTGCCTTCGCTCCTCTGAGCACTCCCACAGGTTGGGGTTGGAGCGGTTCATCTGGAACTTTCGATCGGACAGCAGCCGACGGTTCTCCGGCGCGCGGTACAGATACGCGTCCGCCGCCGACGAGCTTTTGTTACGTTTCACCTTGGTGGACTTGCTGCAGCCGACGTAATCGGACGTCTCGCTCCGCTGGGCGTAAGGCTGTTTGATATAGTTATGGTGGGGGCTGTTAGTGGCAGGTGCGTGATATTGTACTTTACCGAGAGAAAAGTGGCCGCAGTCCACTGCAGGTGCGATATATAGGCAGCCGCATGTAACAAAATAGAAATGTTCAGAGTACCAAATGGTGGCGTGTTGTTCAATCGATTTTTTGGTCTATTTACAACGCATTCCTTGGAAGTTGAACGGGTTTCTTTAGAAGAAACAAATTCGAATTACAACAGTTGTGAATAGCAGCAAAGATAAGGAATTACAGCTCCATTTCCCTTATCTTATTTAAACAATTTAACTTATAAACAATAGAAATCAACATTAAATATCTCAATCATCAACTAACAAAGTAATATAAATAACATCTAATTTAATTACTCTCAAACTAACTACGTAGTATACGCGAATCGTCTACCTTTATTATAACGAAATAAATCAATGACGGTGTGTAATATTGCACATCACTACAATGACTAGCTACTTTGTACTGTAAACAGATTAAAGTGTTATCCGCCATTGGTACAACTATCGACGTCCAAATTCAGATCCATAAAGAGTATATAAGTTAGAAGCATGCTTAGTACCATGCACTAGCGATTAACTCAACCTCACTTTACACCAACAGCTATTTAATAAGTTAGTTAACGATGTGCACACATATACATATCATCACATACTTCGTGTTTACGATGCAGCTGTTAGCAGTGACGTTACAACGATAACCACATACAACGACAATATATTATCAAGCGCTAGGTTCGGTTAATTGTTAGTTATGTTTGGATTTGTTTATGAAATAAAGATCGTTCACTCTAATAACCAACTGATAATACGGTTTCTTGACTTCGCATGTCTTCTTCTTGTCGACTCGAATATCTCCAGGGGTATATTGGGTACTGCATAATAATTAAAGCTTTGTTAGTAGAAACCTTTTGTATTGCGTTATGTTAAAATCTATATAATAATAATAAAAAAAATACATATACAATCTCAAAATAAATACAAACGCCGCGTGTGAATAATGTACAAACGTGATGTTTAAAAAAAATCTAAAAAAAAAAAAATAACACGCATTCCACTCGTGAGTCCAAAACTAAAATTAGTATGTGTTTATACATATATAAATATCAAAACATTTTTAAATAATTAAAAAATCATGTATAGAAAGTTTCGAGTTTAGCGCCCCGCCGCGAATGCTGCCCAATCGCCGGCTCCACGGAATAACAAAACAGTTACGGACGGAGCAAAAGAAAAAAACAAAACGAGCACAATCACGTTCTCACAATGGCGATGATGAATGAGGGTTGAAGGCGTAGGGCCAACCCCACTTATCGGACAATGGTGTACTCACCGGAGCTCACGGCGTTCCTGCATCGCGCCGACGTACAATAGGCCTCGATGACCTTCAATATCAGAGCGTCCTCCTCGTACGAGTTGGACTTCCGCTGGTGCGGCGCGTAAGGGTGCGTGGGGCCAATATTCTCGTCGGAGCCGACCGTGAACGACTGCGGCCTCAGCGGCGGCGCAGGCCGCAAACATGTTATGCTCCACCCTTGAATAACAAGCGACGATGACTATCCCAATCTTATAGAGGCTCTCACCTATCAATGGCGCAACGGACCTATAGAATTTTAGCCGGTATTTGAGATAAGGTGATCTATTATTACTATCATCTATCGCGGTAAATTTACATAAAAAATTATTAAATGTCACGAACTTTACTAATTGGGTTTTGGTTGTAGACTACCGTGTTATAATATAGCCTTATATACTCGTAAATATTATACGCATTACTTCACTATTGCGTATATTGCGTATATAAAAATGGATACGCATTGCTGTTTTGTATAGAACATACATGCATACTGATGCATGTTTTTTTAATTAACTTCCTACTTAAGAGTTATCACTACAGTATGCACGATTATTATTTTTAGATTGTTCGACTCACAAAGGGAATGATAAATCTCATCATAACATTGAATCATTAAAGGTATGATCGTTTTCAAATATGTATTTCATTTCATTGGTTTTAGTGTGTCTTAATTCGTGTTTATTATAGATTATTACATTATATATATTTTTTTAATTTTTAAACAAATTAATCCATCAAATTTACAGACACTGAAAGCGAGTATCTATAAATCACGTGTTGCACACATGTGATTCATAACTGGTCATCGCCATTAGCGAGAAATGAACTCTCAGTATTCTTCATTTTTAAAATACCGCGTATGCTTCATCAGCATTTGCTCCCGACGCGCGACACTCAACCAATCGTCCAAATAAAGGAAGCATCCGCATGCATATCCGCATAGATTTTTGGTGCCGTTATATTGTGAGGTTCAAAAACTTTGAATCACGTTTTTTAACATGATGATAGTACTAAAATTAATAATCTCCAAAATATTTTTGTTGTTAAACAATATGATATTTATACTCTAGTCGTATTTGATTAATATATAATTTTCAAGTATAGATTAACATGAGAATTATTTTTTCCCTTCACCAAATATAATTTAACTTAAAGAAACCAATTTTAAAGAAATTACCTTTGTTCAATAAACTAGAGTCAGTTGTGTCGATAAAGTCGACCGATGAATATTTCTTTCCGATAGGCGTTTTGTTAGTCTTAACAGGCGATTGGTCCAAGGAGTCGCAAGAGTTCAATAACCAGCGCGCAGATTGATTTTTGCTCTTGCTCTTTTGCGTTTGTTGAGAATGTTGCGTGTAACTTTGGTGATTGTTGAATGAATGTGATCTTTTGTGACTGCTGAGACCTGATGACAATTCGTTACTGCTGTCGCTCATGGCCATCTGTCGAGCAAGAGAATCATCAGAAACGTAGACTGCTAATTGAATACAATTGCCAACACACGCTATTTATTAATCATAATACTCTAACGAAAAATAACTGCAATTAGACTGTTTTCATACAGCCATTTAAAGCGGGGGATTTTAATTTTATGGCTTCTTACAACCACGTGAGTTACTTTTTGAGGCTCTCTAACTATTAAACAATCATCTCTAGTGTTTTAACTTGACGATAACAGCTAGAAACAAAATGGGCTTGTAACACCTGTAAACTACTACGTGGTCCTAGATCCATTCATTATAAGCTATTCATTTGAACATAGTTGCTATTAAAATTTATAAAGAATTCAGCGAATAACTTTGTTCCGCGATATTGTAGGGGAACACGGTGTGGTCACAAGCTTTCCATGCACTCCTTCAAGTCTGTTAGTGTATGACATCTACCTGCAGCGATTTTTAGTTAGTAAGATGAATAAACACAGGCAAGGATGATCGAGTAAAGCACTGCAATATAGGGGGGTATTCTAGTGACATTAATCTAGTGGTTATAAAACTGAAAAACCAGCGATACACAAAACAGTATCTCTTTACAAAAAAATTATCCTTGCCTGAGTCGGTGACCACGGTAATGGGTAATTTGGCTTTCATCCACCAATGAGCGTATAAATCTGAACGGTACACCACGAAGCCGGTCTGGGCCTCAGTCAGAACTTTCTTGGACTTCAGCATGTCCTCGCTGCGTGATCGCGTTTTGCGCACAACGTCTTCCCTTGAACGATTCTCTTTGTTAAAAACGACACAATTCCTCAACATGCTCTCACGGGACTTTCTAGAAGACACTTCCTGTTTGTCGTCGTCGGGTTTCTCTCTGTATATGCGCATGTGATAATGCAAACTGGGCTTCGTACGTTCAGTTATATTCAACGTGCTCCACTGACACGGGACGGGTTGACGAACGTTTTTAGGGACCTCCAGATGGGTGCTAGGTTTACGATAAATCCTAGGTGGCACTTCTGGCTTTATCCTTATCTCTGGGACGTATCGTTCAATATTCCTTCTTATCGACGTGCGTTTCACTTCGGGCGTCGACACCGGTGGGTTTCCTGCGAAGGTTGATGTGACGAAAGTGTTTGAAGAATCCATGACGTCTAGACTGGTTTCGGACGTGACACTTGTGACGCAGGAAGTCCTAGCAGTCGAGCCGAACGGCGACGTACACCTGCACTGATCTTCAAACGCGGCCGCCTCAATTTCGGACAAAGTCAACTTTCTTTGATTCGAACGGTAATCGTCACGCGTGGCATTAGTTTTCCCTTGACTGTCCGAATCGTGGCTGATGCCACCGGTTCCGGGGTATTCGTGCATGTTCAATTCGGGCGAGGCAAGGTTACAACTGCCGGCGACGCCCGAGTCCGAAGATCTTGGACTCGGACACAGTGACCTATTGCAACACTCACACTTCTTTACGGGTTTCCGTGTCTCAGACTGTGAGCTCATCCGTTGCATATGCGGATCGTGTTTCTTAATGTTCTCCGTTTCGACCATAGACCTAGACGCTGACCTGCGAATCTTCTTGTCAGAGTTCAAAGAATGCTTCCGAAACGGAACGTTTGTGTTGAGATTGACGTTCATAACTTTCAGATCTTCGTCGTTGTTCCGGAACATCGGCGGCGGATCCAAAATGATAGAGCCGACTGGACTTGCGCGGTCATGTTTCAGCGACGGAGGGTCCAGGTCTTGCAGCAGATTACACACTGAAGTACTGTCGGTCGCATCCCCGCGGGAATATCGATCCTCCGTAGATTTCCATAACTTTTGGACGTTTTCATTCTTAGCGCTACAATTGGGGTAACTGCGTCGCGTAGGAATGTAATCTGAATCGTTGTTTGTAAGTGTGTCAATATGTTTATCTTGATCCATGTTGACCAAGTCCTCACAGGCCATGTAAGATCTCACATCAAAACTAGAATTTTCATTACTATGGGAATGTTGTAAGAGCGGATGAAATGTTTCAAAGCCTAGGGGACCTTGTGAATTGATATCATGTAGAGGTAAGAATATATTTTTGGTACAGTCACCCTTTATATAAGGTTGGATAACATCCAGATGCATATCTTTAGATGTGTCGAAGTAACGGACATAACCGAAGTTACTGCCACAGCTTGTGCATGAAGACGACATGGTCTTACAGCTTACGGAGTCAAGAGCGTTTTGGCGTATGATTTTAGACGAATCATTCATTTCGGCCGATGTGCTACTGGTATTTGAATAGGTTTCAGTCGTATCGGTCTCTCGGTCGCTGTCCTCTGAATTTCTATCGCTGTCAGAGCAATCTGTCTCCGTTCCAATAGTCCCATCATTCTCAATCCTCAACCTAATATGATTC
Source organism: Eurytides lysithous rurik (assembly GCA_018247575.1). NCBI lineage: Eukaryota > Metazoa > Arthropoda > Insecta > Lepidoptera > Papilionidae > Eurytides > Eurytides lysithous. Next base: position 11,553 of record DWHO01000735.1, read on the forward strand.
TTATGCCTCCGCCTAACGGGAAGTCCCGTGAGTTCGAACGCCTTCGCCCACGTCCTCTCGTGAAGCAATTTCCGCAGCATTTGTCTGGTTATTACCTTTTTTTTTACTAAACGCGCAAAATATTTCGTTAGGGAATAGTAAGGCGATGCTGAGGGATAGCTAGGTGGCGGCAATGTCACATGATACAGACTGCTTCGACTAGTATTGATGCTAGACAATGCCCCTTCTGAAGGAGATCGGGTCAGCTATGTAAGAAATTATAAAAATATATTGGCAATATACAAAAACAAAAATATATGTAAAATAGTCTGTAAATAAAGTTAACAATTAATATTAAAATACTTACTTGTGGCAAAGACTGTGGTTGCCCAGTGTCATGTGAAGGACTAGTTGTGTTTGAATGTTTCTGCAATAGGCTAACCCAATTGTCCGCTTCAGCTCTGGTCTGACATACTGCCACTATTGTATCAATCATAGGCCCACTTATTTCAAATGCATTCTTTCTACCATCAGTATCATCCAGTTTGCATACTGTTATACCAGTTAATGGAAGACAACCCTGAAATTTTAATAAATAATTACTTATAATGCAACCTCAAAAGACTGACTACAATTTCATACTATTAATAATAACAGAGTTATATAACTTAAGGAATATATTTAAGTTGTATCTTTTTACATTTATGCGATAAAAACTATTTTTGTTCAAAAAATCACTAATCTAGGATAATTCAGAGTATAGGCTTACTGCCAATATTGATTAAGTGAAATACACGCTTAAATTAAATTACTAGGAAGAAATAACACTGGCTAATACATAAGTTTTTAGAATCTCCCTGGAATAAATTTGAAATACCACAAAAGTATTACAACTTTGAAAAAACTTAAAATTCCCTTCCACGTCTTGTTACCACAAGTGCTTCATTAAGTTTCATTTACCAGTATTAAAAATGAGTAAATCAATGCAATAAAAATAAACAAACCTCATAAACAAATGCCGATACTCTCTTGCTGACGGAAAGCAAAAGTAAAGCAGAAGGGAATAAGACAAGATAACGATCTTGATGAGATGGACCTACAGCCACACTTCCCATATGTAACACATCACCAAGAGAAGTCAATTCACCACCAGGCCATCCTCTCACTTCACCAGTAACTACCTGCAATTCTAACTCCTTTTGGCGCCTTAATGCTGCACAGCCGCTCTGAAACAAAATATCATACATTATTTCACAGATAGAGTAGAAAACTAGGGCAGACTTTATTAAAATTATAATCATCTGATATTAAACTTAGTACAGACAAAAAATAATCATTATTTAATACAAAAATAGTTAAATTAATGGAAAGGAAAAACATAAACATTGTTTTGGATTTTATTTTATGTAAATTTTCTATTTAAAATATTTAGTAAAAAATAAATATGAATAATTTAATTTACTTACTGAAATATCTTTGTAAACAACAGATGCTCTGTGTGTATCACCTCTATCTGGATGGGCCTCATGAACATGCCTTGCCAACTCTTGTAGCATCGCAGGATATTTTCCAAGCCGACGGAATGGTTTTGATAGACCAGCTGTTAAGACAAGAACTCCAGGACATACAGCACCCGCATTCTCCATCCAGCTATTCAACTCTTCCCTGAAATTAGATTTAAAAACTGTTTTTATTAATAATCAATAATTTAAAGAAAAACAAGTAATGTTATATGAATGGTGAAATAACAAATACTGTTAATTAGTTGCTATTTCTATATTATCTTTACTACATTAAATGATGATGTTGATAGCTAATACAAAAACTGGCTAGTCATAGTCTCTTTTTGTCAAAATAAATATTTTGTATTTTAACTAAACAGCCTTATTATCATTAAAATTATTGCATGTCATTTGAAAATTGGCACGGTTTCATGTGAAAATTGTCTTAAACCTTTACTATGCATACATAAAAAAAAATTGTATCACAACTTACCTGTTTTATGAGATCTGACAATGAATTTTAAAATGCACTTATCAAATTAAATTGGGCTGAAGTTGGCTATTACCTATTCTAGTTTTAAGCCTAGTAAACATATCTGTATTATTATCAGTTTTAACACGATTACAACCAATACTCAATTTATACAAAAATAACTTATTCAGAACTGACATTACTAAGTATTACTAACATTAAAAAGAAGGATATAATATTACTGTATTATATAGGCTAACCCTGGTGTGTAACAAAATTATTTTTTGATACAAGATCAATAAAATAATATTTTGTTTTTTTCTAAAAAATGCAAACAATCTATAACATTAAATAATGGAGAGCTAATGAGTTAAACCATTATATGTCAATTGTTCAGTAACAACAGTTAGCTTACTTATATTTGTCAAGAATGCATACAGCTTTTGGATGACCAGCACAATAAATTTGATGAACTGCTTTAATCTTTGGTGCCCATTGCAAAAATAGTCCTCCAACTCTCTGATCTGGTCCTGTTTTTGTAGAGCATTCTTCAAGTAAAATGAGGAACTGTTCATGTGTTTGCAAAACTTCAATAATGTTACCTGTTAACTGTTTAAACTCATCCTTTGTAAGCCTGCAAGCAAAAACATACACAACAATAAAAATTATAATTCATAAGTAATGGAAAAAAAAGAAGAAACATTTTACTCACATTTCACTTTTTTCTAAAGGCTGTAGGAAGTTACTGACCAGCCCTTGCATTTCTGCAACATGAGCCTTTTCCGAATCTATGATATCTTTTAATACAACATTTCTAAATGCTTGGATTTCTGATGCGGCCCGTATGGGTGAAGTTGTTAAAGAACCAGTAGGATCTGTAAATTTATTAACATGTCACTTAATACATCACATGAGGAAAGTAGTAAATAAGTACATTTGATGACTGGCCATAAGTATAGTAGTTACTGCTGCTGGTTTCAAAGCCAAAGGTTGTGAGTTTGATTCCCATTGAGAACAAAATATTTGTGCGATGAGTAGAGGTATTTTTTCTGTGTCTGGGTGTTAAGTCTCTATAGAAGTATGCCTTTAAAAATATATATGAGTATGTATATCAGTTGTTCAGCTACCATAGCTAGGCTCTGCCTAGTTTGGGATCAGCTGGCAATATGTAATGATGTCCGACATTATTATTTATATGATATGAAAAATGTATGGACATATGTCTGTTTATAGAGTAATCTCTTTCCATTCGAATCAGTCTTTATTATATGATTTGTTTTAAAAATATGTTTTAGTAACTCAATATGAGACTCTGTGTCAATATTACTCAAGAATACAGATGTCTTACCTTTATGTTCTGTCACATAATTGCTAGGGAACCATCCTGTTGTCTCGCCTAATGTCCCCTCCCACCAGCCTCCTTCTTCTCTTTGGGTAACTGTTATAATGTCACCTTTTTTGAAGCATAATTCATCGTTGTTTTTTCCTTTGAAGGAATAGATTGCTTTTACTAAGCAATTTTCAGCTGACATTTTATTTTCACTCAAAAACCATGTTTCCTAAAAAAATTATGATAATAATGGTCTTTCCATTTTAACTAAACACACTGAAGTACAAATAAGATTAGCTTCATGTCAATTAATTTATGTATCGATAAGTTCTAGAAAATATTGATTCACTTATAGTATTATTTCTGAAACAGAAACAATCAATTTGTTTTATTTTTAGTGGGTTCCATAAAACAATAACTGTCGAAATTAATAACTTCAATTATTTAATTTCAAACTAAATGGCATAACGACACATTGAACTTAAATAAACGACTAAACAAAGGACACATTGGAAAATTAGTAAAATTCTACGTACGTACAAAAAGAATTATAATTATATCCGCTTCTCTCACTCACGGTCTTCCAAAAATAAATATCACAGACTATGATTAGATGATACTGACGGTAATAGCGATGGACGTTGTATGAACGGACTAGTTAAATCGACGGTTTATTACGTAGAATCAACGCATGGACCGTTGGAGTCTAGTTTATGAACGAGTTTAACCACCATGAACCGAATCTTTTGCCGGTTATTGGTGGTCGTAAACGCATAGTCGACGGCTAAATGTAGTCTACATAAAATCAACGCAAAAACGGCAGAAGAATTATGGACTCAAGATTATTTAGAAAGAACAAGCCACTGCTTACGCTGTACTAAAAAGAAGCAGACATATCCTACCTCATACCTCGTCTTCAATCGCAAAACAACAACATGAAGCTGTTTTATTTAATTATAGTCACCAGTCAGATCACCTTCACATGTTTGACTTAATTTATCGCTTAAACATAATCAACGTATATTTCAGTTTATATCGTTCGTTTCTTTAGTTCACCAGAGTAACGAGGAGGCTTACAAGGCGGTAACCAGAGAGGAGGTTTCTACGTCTATTTGGTTTGTAAATGCCGATGACAATTCATTCTTTCTAGACGTTTGAGAAGGAACAGCTGGAGAGAGGCGTGTTAAAAGCTTTAGCTTAATGCTAAAGTTTAAGCTAAAGCTTTTAACAGCTTCTTTGACTCACCATTAAACAGATAATTGGGCCTGAGAATATCTTTAAAAATTTGTTGTTCGACCCGAGGACTAAACGAAGTTTTATATGTTTTATAATATCTGTAACCTTTTTCAGTATTATGACGTTAGGGGTATTGCATTTCGGTAGTGAAGATCTGATCTCTATTTGAAGGCTGGTGAAGGGCCGTTAGTTCCGACTAGAAGTGGGATTGGTTCTCAGGGTTTAGGTGGTGTTGATGGCTCGATATCTGTCAGTAGTTTGTTCCAGTTTTAGCTATGGAATTTTGAACATTAATTTTACCTTCTTACCTCTGCTTGGAGGCGCCTAAAAGCAATAAGGTTCGATCCTGATTGGTATCGGTAGAAGAAGTACTATGATCTTATCGGCGTCCTCTGGCGGTGCAAGTGTTTCGAGTAGGTCTACAAATATACCTAAATATAATACTCCCAGACGAGTCCCGATGCCTTGACTTTGAGGTCGAGGCGCTGCCAGTCCATTAAAGATTTTTTTACGTTTTCCATTATATAAGAGAGTTTTTGGAAACATCGCAGGTAATTAAATGCGATGCGAGTTTAATTATTTGTTTATAAAAAACCAGATGGCGTTTACAAAGGCCATGTGCACCACATTTGCGCACATCCTTAGGAATTTACGGAGTCTCGGATTTTGTGGGCCATTAGGCCCAATTAATTTATGTTTATTTCAATAAAATGCAAAGTACAACGAAATCAGTGGGAAATTATGGGTGTTTTCTGGGAGTTGCCGATTTTCGTTGAAGCTCTAGTGTACTCATACGGCTTTTGTAAGGCAAGCATCAATAATAAAGCAGCCGCACTATTATTCGCGTTGCAATTTACGATCGTCGGGGTTGGCTAAGGCGTTTATGACAAGTCCCGTGCGGTTTTGCCTCAGGTCTTCCATCGGTCGCGTATCTAAGTGTCAGATAGGGGAGTGTCACTTAGGTATGGGTGATAGCTACAAAACGCCGCGGCCAAGCTTAGCTTTAAATGACGTATCCTAGGTTCCAACTGCAAAACAGGTTACGTTACTCCAAGTATACCTCTCTTGCCCTCTCCACGGACACTGCATCGCCTGGGACGCAATTTAGTTGACGAAAGCATGCCCAGAACCAACGCCACCCTCTCGACCTAGCCGGCAGGATCCCCAGGAATGATTAATCACTACGTGGAGTGCCAGGAAGGTTTAGCTGAGGACCGCTACCAGTGGAGTGAAATCACAGCAATCGGTCTCAAAGCTCACGATGAAACCTGTCTGGCCCAAAGGTGTGCACAGAAGCGTAATATATCTCAATACTGCACCTCCTACAAATAACAATAACACTTGCCAGCGGTGCGGTCGTCGATGCGGTTCCCGTATTGGACTATTTAGCCATAAGCGCAAGTGTAATATATCTCCATGATGCTGTATAAATCATCTGAGAAAGATGGAATAAAGGCCTATGATGATGATGATGACCTCTCTTAGGCTCTTGACAAAACGGAGGTCGTAGGTTCGAAACGAAACGACGTCCTTTTCCTTTAGGCAACGATTCTATGGGCCTTTTGTTTTCTGTCATATTTTTTTCCCAAGAATCAGAGACAATATCGTTTTTGCACTAATGTAGTTTTTCTCCTTAAAGCCTTGTTCACACTAGGCTGGTAATTGAGTCGAGTACCGATCAAAGAGTGGTGTGGGGCCACAACTTTCTGTCCTCTACAGCCAAGGTGGAGTCGCGGGGAAAGAAGAGTGTCGGTATTGCGTAAGCCGCTCTCCCTAATCTCTGCGACTGAGTGGGACCGCACCGCTGATGTGGCGTGGTGGGGCTGCGGGGGGAGAGGAGTGTCGGTATTACGATGCGCCGTTCTCCCTACCGTCCACGGCCGAATTTGGGCATATGCTCAGATGCTGCAGGTCAGTTCCTAGCACTTACGGCCTCCAGGGGGGGGGGGGGGGGGTGGGGGGCCCAAAGGGGCCGGATTTGGAAGTGGCTGTATAACCCAGAGCCGCCCCACCCCCAAGGG
>DWHO01000736.1:0-18089 GCA_018247575.1 Eurytides lysithous rurik
TTTTCCAAATATTTTAAGTCCGTATCTGTCACGTTGGATGGTAGATTATTGCCATTCTCGGAATTTGCGTTTGCTTAGGTTTTTGTACCTAAATTAATTAAAAAAATGTGCATTAAGGGGTTAATAGCTGCTGATGATGCTGACAACGTTGCAGCAGCGTTGTAGAATGACTGGCAATGCAGAGTACCCAGCCGGACTCTATAAGAGTCCTGCTCTTCAGTTGTCTTTTTAGGAAGGAGTCAGCCTATTCCATAAAAAAATGGTTTAGGACAGCAACATCGAAGTTGCAAAGGCTAGCCTTTAAGACGACCTTTTTTTTGGGAGATCAAAGGAGAGAGAGGGAGACGGGCCACCGACTACCTTATTTACCGATCTCCTAGTTAGATCAGTGATACCCAAAGTGGTACAGATGGAAACACTGGGTCCATGGGAGACCCGGCCGGGTGTGATTAAATCTGATCTTCACATTTGATGATGAGTTTTGGGAATACGCCTGACGTGTAACAGCGGAGTCACCGAATCCAGTAAAATTTTGAAAGTGACATACGACAAAAAAAGCTTTTGGGAATCTGGATTAGTTAGATGATAAATGTTGACTAAAGAACTTATTGGAGCTGCTTAGCGCTAAACCAAGTAATAATACAAACAGAAAAAACGTTGAAATTATAAAGGGCGGACTTAATGTCATTAGGCATTCTCTCTTAGTCAACCCGGGGCGTGAAAACAGATGGAAGGTTCAATTAAAGAACAATATATTTTAAGGAATTATCAACAAAAATAGGATAAGGACACAAACTAAACTGCTAAAATAGGAACGTTCCGACTACTCAATATCTGGTTTCTCAGACTAATTCATCAACAACAGCCCGCCTTTTCCATAATTAGTTCATAGAAAAGTTATATTCACGCAATCAACTGTTGGGTAATCGTACGGCACTATTTTGTTTTTTTACGCTTTCAAACCCAGTTCGCAGCGGTTCATAATAAAAACCCATCTGTATAAATTTCTCAAGGAAAAACTTAGCAAGAAATCGACAAAAATATAAGCGGTCTATACAAATTATCTTTTCGTTTGAATTCTATTTAAAACAATACGCAAGTTATCATTGAGAATATAACTCAAAAATCGATTCTTCCATGGCACGTTGCAAATTTAATTACATAGCAGGCCAAATTAATTCGGCCACGACGTGAAAGTTATTCACGTCAGCATAGTTGCAATGGTAACGCGGCCCAAATTACAATAATCTTTTAAACTTTTTTTGATTCTTATATTTGATATCTCACGATGTGTACAACATGTCTATTAGTTTGCATGAAAAAGCCACACTTAGGAATCAGCAGAAGTTATGCGACTCGGGCGCCATTTTATGATGCGGCAAATTTTAATAAATAATGGTGCAATATTTCGGCGGTCATAAGTACATGAAACCAAATTAAACTAAACAAAATATTTTGCGATCGACTTTTTAATGATTGAAAGCATAAGCTTTGGATTATAATATCATAATGCTGCTGAAATATATTTGGTAATGTTATTAAATTGGTATATGTTTATTCGACAAAGTTTTAACAATTTTATAAAAATCAGTGACAGAAATAGTGAATACTAGAAATAAATACCAAGCTTATATTTTAAGTTACCAATTGATTTCGTCTCCAAAAAGCCTGAAAAAATCACGAGCCTTTATATATACGCATATTTAATAAAATACCACAAAATATCATAGAAGTGGTAGCACTTGGCCCTTATAAAACTAAAATTAAAAACACTGTCGCTCAAAGTTTAGTACACTGTTCAGGGGTTTCTGGCAGATCAAATTGCGTAAAACTCAATTGATCGACTTTTGTGGGATAGCTATTAAATCGTATTAAAGTTTAACATATTGTTACGTTATTTTAAGAGAGCAACTGTTGAGTTTCTCGCCGGCTCTCATCAGAACTGCATTCCTAACCGGTAGTACCTTCCTCACGAAAAAAATGTAAAAATAACGATTCAAATGTGCCTATTTGAATAATAATATTTTTATTTGATTTAAATATCAAAACCGTTCTTACTTGAGACTCGCCAGGAGCCTAATACATATATCAGTTTATAAAAGGCTTTTCCAAAGTCTACTTTCCTAGAGACATCTTTGCTCGATCGCTGTATGATTTAACCAAATTTATTTATATCGAATTCGGTCGTATCTGCACTGTTGGTGGGATTTAAATGAGACAAGTCACATTTAATTCTTATTCCTTTAATTCTAGGGTAAAAATTACCCTGTGTAGTATAATTCTTGAACATACCAAAGCCTTAAATCGATTCGTATGATACAGCCCGCAAACCCACTGCCCTTCACAAAAACAGAGATGAGCATAGGAAAGAAATGTTATACTAATGACATTGTACGGTACCCACCGAAACTAGGCGGAGATTAGTGGATGTAACGATATATGATTTAATAGAAAAACACCTAAGCTTCGCATCGGTGGAAGCCGGCCCTTACAATACTAAGGCAATCTAACCTAAAAATAATTTCAATTTCTTTATAAAATATATTAACCGACTTCATACAAATCCTACTTAGTTTTAAGCACATGTTCGCAGTACGAAGTGCAATCAGAGTGAAATTTCTGAGAAAACCTTAACCTTCTAAGGAAGCCTTGCGATATACGGTTTACAGCAAAAATACGCATAATTAGGTAGAATTAAAAAACAACTCGTCAAATCTCGCTAAAATTAATATGGCACCACACGACAAGCACCAGCTTTCAAATATAATAGGAATCGTCAAAATCGGTACACCCAGTAAAAAGTTATGAGGTGACAAACATAAAAAAAATACAGTCGAATTGAGAACCTCCTCCCTTTTTTAAGTCGGTTAAAAACATATTCCATAAGACTCGAGTCGGATCGAATCGGAGGCTGCAATTATTTACGACAGTAGCTCACGATCGGTGGTAAAAATATGGCGAATGCGACCTCGAATGTAACTGTTAGCTTTAACGGATTCTTTCGCGCTGAATTTTTCTTTCGTCATTCTCAGTATTTCGAACGCTTAGATGCTAACTTGCTACAGATAATGTAAAACGCAATATATTTATGTGTTCCACTTTTATGTACAAGCAGCTACTTTTATGAATAATTCGTTTGAATAGGGACGAGCGTTAGGTTTTGCCACAATATGAACAGGGCGGCTCGATAGAAAAAAAAACACTCTTATGGATAACCATCGTAATATAATACTAATACAATTACGTTGACATTAATGCGTGAGATAGCCGAAAGCGCACGCTGTTTAACTATAGCAATTGCAACCAACCCCCCGGTGTCTCGTTCACCCATCGGTGGCAGCAATCGTTGACCGCGGGTCAACTGATACTTTATCCAATAAACTAAAAAAAAAAACGAAACATTCTGGCTGATATATAAAAAAAAAACAACATTGGTTGGTTTTGTTTTCCCTTTGCCTCGTTTTTTCTCTATAGCGTAACACCGAAGTGAAATCAACGTACCAGTTTAAGATGTTCATCAGGTCGAAAAGTGACAATTATGTATGCTCGTATAAGTTACGCGATATACGGTTAGGTATAATTTTAACTATTATGCTGGTGAATAGCAGCCATGGCACATCGGAACGATCCACAATAATGAAAAAAATACGCGGCGCTTCTATGTTAATTATAAGACGGGTTATTGTTATACAAAACGGCACGAATGTTTTATTTAGACAAGACGTACGCGACCTTGCCCAGTAGACTTTCCTCGCGGCCGACCGACCATCAGAATTTTTAATCGTCGATAATAAGCAATGATAACTCACCAGATGTCAGACATTTGAATGTTTGAACATTTGTTGATTTTTCACCAATCATTACCATTTTAATTTTTATACTTGAGAAATACATAAGATATGTATTTCTCGATGAAAAAGTATATAAAAAATGGTTCAATGATCTCTAAATACACAATTTTATTTGTAACACATTGAAACCAACATGATGGGTTTTAAGATATTTGAATTGATTTACTATTTTTTACATTTAACAGTTTACCTTTTTTATAACATATTTAAAGTATTCTAACATCACTAACATGTTCTTGCATTTAATTGTAACTTTTAAAGTAACAATTAAATTATAGCGAATAATTTTACCAACATTTATAATAAAATTCTTTAAGTAACACAGGTAGCAAAATTGAACAAAAACTTATACACCTTAACGAAGACAGAAAGCTTTATTTTAATTATTAATTTCTGGTGGATGTTTAACATCAATCAAATAAATATGAAAAAAGGAAAGTTCTTAATCAATTTTTATAGAAATACAAAAAATATTGATTTAAGATGAACATAAAAAGCTTCAAGACGGAATTTTACATATCCTAAAATTCTGATTAACAATAAGACTGCTTTTTTGTAGTATACAAATAATTCAATTCTTAAGTTTTAGGTAGTGTTTTAATTTCCTAGTAAATATTATTTATTAAGAATATATAAAATTGCACCTATTTTGTTAGACAATTAATAATATTTACACTTTTGATTTGAGACATAATCTTTTACAAAAAGAGCATAATTATTTACTATAAACAGTATATATGTTTTGTTACATTATTTATATTAATTACAAATTAATCTTAATTTTAAATCAAATTCTAGTTTTATCAAGACTCAAATCAATTAAATTCAAGATAATTAAGAACTATTAAAATCAAATTATTTTCAGAATAAATCAGTATTTTTATATGTTACTTGTTATATTTCTACATATTTTTTTAACAATACTAAACTAGTTTAATTTGGACTTATAAAAAGTCACAACCCTTTTTTATTAATTAACGCCTTATAAAGTTAAAAGCAAACTAGAAAAATGACTTTTATTTTACGTTTTATATTTGGTTAAATAATGAAGTTCACACGAAATTTTATCACTACTGTAACCCAAATTTTGAAAACATATGGCTTATAATTAAAAGTTTACCATGAATATTATGAAGCGCTAACATTATTCAATGACTTAAACCTTGAATATTTTGTCGCGATCTAAAAATAGAGCATCCATACATCTTAATGTTACGAATTTTTTATGACCATTACTTTATCAGAAAAGATTTAATTCATTTTTAAACAAAAAAGTCTCAAAACTTTCTTTAAGAACTTATTTGAATATCTATTTACACGTTAGAAATAATAAAAAGTACTTAATTACACAACATATAAAAATGTAAAACTCGCACTTACATGGGAAAATAGTTCTTCGGGAACAGCGATGCATTTATTTGTTTCTAAATAATTGTTCCAATCAAACTCCATTTCTAATAAATAAAAAAAAATCAAAAAGATCAACACTTCATTAAGTAAAATAAACTCAATAAAAACTTAAAAATCTAAAATTTAAAATGCTGAACTTGAGTCTTCAAAATTTCAGTTCATTGAATGAAATTGAAATCACCCACTACTAGTCCCCTATCTCTCTTCTCGTCAGAACGAGAATAACAAATAATATCTATCTGTCTCGTAACATTTCATATTAATGTATTGTTATTTCATTCTTATTACCGTTCGGAAAATAATAATTTATTTTGATAAAAAGTACATACTTATGAAAAAATAAATTTTTGTTATATATTTATTGTAAATAAATAAAATGTATATAAATTAGATAATATTTTTATAATATTAAAGGTAAATATTAGCTTTACTTTTAAATCAATAATAAAAGCTACGGTTAGTAAATAGAAAAATTAACACTCTTTTTTTTGCTTTCAATTTACAATTAAGTGCATGTTTTAGTTTAATTAACAACTTTTGTATATAATTGCGTCAAATGATATCATAGTGATTTTCATTTTAGCATGAATGATAGATAGCCATTTTAATATTTCGAATACTTCTTTAAAAATAGTAAAAGTTAAGATAGAGATACAATTATCGATAGGTATCGATTTATGCTACACTTTAGACACGAATTAGTATTAACTCGTTACATTAATAATATTAAATAGTAACATGCAGTAATTGTATAAACATTAATATTATGGCAGACTAAAGGTAGGTACTTAATCTGTTAAGTGATTGGTGTGAATAAACTGAAACATAAGAATTCATAAAATATAAATGTTAAATATAACATTAGAAAAAAAGCTATTTGAATAATTCAACTAAACATTGCAAAAACATAAGTTGCGGAATAATAAAACAGCGTTTTTATAAGCACTTATACGTATCTACCTATAATTTATCTCAAAAGTTCTCACTTTTTATGATAGGCACATGTATGGTTAATACTGGATTATAAATCTACTGCTGAACTTTAGTTTTTGTAACGATAATATATTCTCAAATCTCGATTGCTGATAATCGAACATAGAGTGAACAAATTGTTTTTGTACTACAACACTACGATATGATGGGATGATACAACACTATGATGTGATGATAGCTCGAATGAAACGAAATGTCATTAACGCTAATCAGTGTCGTACATTTTGACTTTTATCATAGTTGGATAACAATAATCAATTATAAAGTGTAGTAATAATTCGCGTTTAAAAATAGGAAAACAAATTGCTTAATAAGTGTCGGTACATTTTTCCACATCAGTGAACTGCCAAACATGTGAATTGTTTCTGTTCTTGTATTAAACGATCAGTTGCGACATCAACAATGAATACCGTAAATGGGATTATTTTTACGTTTTCTTCTAATAGTTCAAATAATACAGACGACGAGGGCTGTATGTTAGTGAATCCTTCCCAAAACGTTATCATAACAGGTGCCTACAATGGAATCCCGCAAACTTTAATATTAAACGTGATATCGTGGGCATGTCTCATTGCTTTGTTCACGGTATTGCGACGTACGGCTTGGAATTACGGGCGTATGGCGTTAGTTCAGCGCTCGAGAAACCGTTGGACTAACTTGTTTTATCGTGGTGTCGACGGTGATGCTTTGGTGGAGCGGCGGCGGAGTCACGACGAGTCCTCGAGTATCGACGAAGGCTTTTTCACATGGCTGCCCGCTGTCTTTCGCGTAACGCGCGAACAAGTTTTAGCCAAGTGTGGTCCAGATGCAGTACACTATTTATCTTTTCAGCGCCATGCAATAACTCTTATGTTTATTGTAACAATAATCTCTATCGGAATTATACTGCCTATAAACTTTCAAGGGACAAATTTGCAAGTTGATGCGAACACATTTAGTAGAACAACTTTGTCTAACTTAAATGGAAGGTCATACTGGCTGTGGGCACACACATTAATAAGCATTTGCTTCTTACCTATTTCAGTGTTGATAATGAGAAGATGCACCGGACGAAAACCAGTTCCAACATCAATGACTGGTACCGTTATGATAACTAACATATCAAAAGCGGATAGAAATGAAGCCACTATTAGAGCCTACTTCACACACAATTTCCCAAATATTCAAATTGTTGATTTACGTCTTGCCTATAATATTAATAAGCTGAATGAGGTGCAGGAGAAAAAGGAAATGGTAACTGAAGCACTTGTCTATACAGATACATATTACAAGAAGACTGGAAAAAGAATTACTGTTAGACAAAACCTGTGTGGACCGGAGGTGGATGCTTTAGAGTTTTATACTGCAGAAGAGAAACATCTCAAGGATGAAGCCAAAAGGTGTCGTGCTATGGTTCTAAATGATCCATTAGGAATTGCCTTTCTAACATTGCCATCATATCAATTGGCAGAGCATGTAATAAACCATTTTAATTTACACCGTGGCTGGGTGCTCGCTCATGCGACGAACCCGTCGGACATTGTGTGGGAAAACCTAAGCGTGCAGCCCAGTGTATGGTATGTTAAAGCTATCATTGTCAATTTCGCCCTATTTATAGTGCTTTTCTTTCTTACTACACCTGCTATCATTGTGAATCTATTCAACACTCTAGTGGTCAAGCCAGATTCGGTGAATAGAATAAGCAGTATTATATTTGAATTCTTACCAACACTACTTCTATGGACGATGGCAGCCGTAATGCCGGCGATTGTGGCCTTCTCTGACAAATTTCTTTCGCATTGGACCAAATCACAGCAGAACTACTCTATAATGACAAAAACCGTGTCGTTTTTGCTGCTGATGACCTTGATCCTACCGTCGCTGGGATTGGCCAGTGCGGAGGCGTTCGTTGCCTGGACGCTCCACCACGAGAATGATACAATGCGATGGGACTGCGTGTTCCTGCCGGACAAAGGAGCGTTCTTCGTTAACTACATTATTACTTCCGGCTTCATCGGTACCGCGCTCGAGCTAATACGGTTCCCCGAGCTGTTCCTTTATGTGTGGTATTTGCTTCAGTCTAAGTCAAAAGCGGAGAAGAGCTATGTAAAAAAGGCCATTCTCTACGAGTTTCCGTTCGGGGTACACTACGCGTGGAGCCTTGCGATCATATCCATAACAATAGTTTATAGCTTGGCGTGCCCACTTATCTCTCCGTTTGGCTTGGTCTATCTCCTCTTTAAGCATATTGGAGACAAGCATAACCTGTATTTCGCTTACGGGCCAAGCGACATGAGCGGCGTAGGCGGTGGGAGAATCCACGCGGCAGCTGTCAGAATGATTAGAGTGGCTGTACTGCTACTCCTTGTGAACATGGCGGCTTGGGCTGGACTGCGATCGGGCTTTGAGGCACGCACAATAATCCTCATACTGGCGTCCATAGTCGCCTTTGGTACATTCCTTCTTCTTAGCCCGTTCCCAAGCTGCACCCCGCCGGCACCGCTGCAGGTGGAATCTAGCGTGAGGTACCAGGAGTATGTGGCCCCTGTTCTCCTGAAACCGGTTGATTCGACCCCCATATCGACCCCCTCGACACCCGATTACGGTGCGTCATCTCCCGTATCCAACCCCGCGTACAATCCAGAACCTATAAACATCTAAGATTTCCATTCACCATTGTCTTTGGATTTACTAACTAAATAAAATGGGTTCTGCATATGAGAAATTATCAATACTGACTAATTGATATTGAGTATTACCTTCTCCTGTGACTTGTAAATAATAAAAAAAGTATGAAATATTTTTATATTTATCTTTAGGGCTCTAACACTTACATACTTACGGCACTTGTTTCTCTCTTTTAACAAATTTTTACATTAGTAATATTATTTAACTAATTAGCTAATTATATTTTATTTTGTGAATCAAATTTGTACATAATATGTAATGTTTTCCTGTTTTTGTGTATATTTATATTTCTACTACTTATTAATTAATATTTGTCTTTATTGCAAAATTAACAATGCATTAGTACTTCCAATTAAAGAAGTAAATTGTATGATGTGATGTTAGCACATTATGCCATTGCAATCTTGATTTAGAAATTGCTTCTTGTTTACAATTGTTGGCTTTTGTTTACAAATAAAAGTTTTTTCAAAAGTTGAATTTTATTTTATGTCATTGTGAACATAGGTGTCAGTGCTAAAGAATGGTCTGTACATCTGACAGTTTTCATACACATATACATCATGTATTATATTATAATGTTACACAGCATATATTTTCCTATAACACCTCATATGGTTAAAATTAGAACTATGTAGCTAATTAAGGATATTTAGGTAAAATTACTCTTAATAACTTTTTCAAATTAGGAATATATTGAAAAAAATAATTCTAAAATATTACTTAATTTCTTTTCACATGAATTATTCTTCTATTTTTATAAAATGCCAGGGCTTGCCTAATGATAATTTCATGATTTAATCAGCCTATATTGTCTTGTTACATTTTTCACATAACATTTATTTTATTTCTGCAGAATTAACCTACATATACTACATACATAGTTACCAAAAACTATGCTCCAACACATATTAACACTATGTGACTAAAAATTCATGTGTTATATTTATAGTGTTATAGAAAAATAGTGTAGTGAGAAATGCCTTAAAAGCATAAAATTTATTGTTAAAAATAAATATATTAACCTTAAACTAATCATTTTAATGAATTAGAAGAATGCAATTAGTTAACTTGTGGTCAAATTTTTAGAAAATTAGACTAATTATCTTGATTTTTCTAGTAGCCACTAATACTTCATGTTATTTTGGCTGCTTATTAATAATTCCATTAACAAATAGTTGCAACAGTAAGTCATTACTATAAGATGAAATTACACTAAAGTAATTATAACTTTTGATTTTAATATTTAATAAGAAAAATAAATTTCTGAAGATCAACAAAATTATTATTGTTTAGTTTCAGCACTATTTGTTATATGAGTGTCCCATTGATTGTGATAAATATTGATTGATTGATTTTATACACTATGGTTTGTTAATGCAATAATGTCTAATGAACTTTCCATGTATGTTTATTGTATTAGTACAATTATTTTTTTACATGTGCATAAATGTTTATGGTCCGATTACTCGTTTATCGCTGCCTCGGTGTAAATTTAATTCTGCGATAATTGTATCAAATATATGACGTACGAACGAAATTGTGTTTTGCCTTTGAATCCGCCATTACTTTTATTATTTTACAATCTTCTTTTTTCTTTAAGGTAAAAAGTTGGCAGACTATCAATGATTCATACGATATTAAGTGATTGTTATGAACATATTCAACATGCCGAAGGATGTAGTTGCGCTGGCAACATTGTCTTTTTGCTCTATTAACCGATATTTTAAAGGGTGTCTGAATAGTAGGATTTTTTTTTGCAGTTTGGCCTATTGTGGTACATTATGGTCTATTGCTTTGCACCAAAGATATGAATGAATGCGTGTGTATTTGATTTCAAATTTATAAAATAATATATTTGTTTAATAACTATATTTAAATAGAATAATTATAACTATAAATATTTTTTTCTAATTTGGACTGTGGTAAACCACATATAGCATTTTATTATTGTAATAAATTAATCTGATATATTTTATTACATTTAAACTTGTAAAAACCTTCTATATAAAAATTGTACATACTGATAAAATTCTAGTAACTACTTAAAAATAATACTGAAACCACCCAAAGAATTATAGCTTTGCGGATTGGAATCTCGATTTATTTATTACTTCATTTAAAATTAAGCTGTCTAGAACATGAATTTAATTTTTAAATAATACAATCAACAATAAAACATCTACAGAGTGTTTTAGTATCTATTCATTGTATACAGTACGTTTGCAGTGTCCGCCTGGTGAAAGACCATTGCTAGTCATTCCGCCACCAAGTACAAACGTAAGAAACATTACTGTGCACCAGTATGAAGAATAATATATCGGATATATCAGAAGAAAGTAAAATAACATATGTTATAATATCATAGGACTTTTTGCTTACCGTCAACTTGGCCGTTTGGCACAGTTGCTAGCCAATTGGCTACGGTGTCGCAGGTCCTGGGTTCGATTCCCACTCAAAACAAATATTTGTGTTAACTACCGGTGATTGTACCGGATCTGGATGTTTGTCATTGTGAAATTTATGTATGTAAAATGCCCTTGTAGCACAAGATATTTCTATCTTTAAACAGAGGCAGTTTCCGACTCGGTAAACAAAACATTAGCTTTTGTCTGTAGATCCCGTGACCATGAATAACATGAGGTCATAAAACTTACTACTTTATTTATAATATGAAATATGCAGAAGTTAAACTTTTTAGTATAAAAGTGTACGTCAACGATACTGCTTTGTACGCGACTGATCGCAGCAGAGCTCAAATACGCATCCTCCAGTCCGCATTCCCCACTCTTGGCGAATGGTTCAGGAATAGGAATCCTCCTCCATCAATTCAGATGTAAACCCCGAAAAAAGCAAGGCGAAGGATCGCCTTTGAGGCAAGGCGATCCTTTTCAATAGTAGATTTAACACCCATAAAAAACTCCGTCCTGTGAGACTATTATATCTCGGTGTCACCTTAGACAACCTTCTAACGTTCAAAAGCCATATAAGAACTATAGCTAATAAGGCGAAGTTTGTTATGCCTAGCACCTCTTACACGTGCCTTACATCTATATAAAACGTGCATCCCCCCCATTATAAAACATGTAAGCAGTGACAATGCGGACGTCGTCACCCTATCGTCGTTGTACACCAACTACGTTGCTTCTCCTGATTCCGTCCTGCCGTCCCGTCCTGAAGCTCACAGTGTAGGTACTGCCACATAAAAAAAAATTACGCCGCTTTCCGCTTGAATTCCTTATACATAATCCCAGATCGTATACCGGTCACTATACATATCGTACACCAGCGCTTTTGAAATTACGAATTGAAGTATCACCGCGCGAAGAAGAAATAAGATTACATGTAGCAGTATTTAATCTAAGGTATAAAAAACCCACTATATTTCGCGTGGCGAATTTAACCCTCACTCATTGCCTTTATTTCAGAAAAACCTATTATGTGATTGATTAAATGCTATCTAACCAGAAAAGCTTTTGCGTTACGAGAAATAATATACACTTCCAGGAGATACCTCGTAAATAAATAATCATTTTAGCGAGGTCAATCGCGCCCGTTCTTTAGAATGAACGTAAGAAGTGAACATACCGTGCAGCTATTGGAAATCGAAACAACGGTGAATTACTTTAGCGACTGTTTACCCAACCGCCAGTCTGTTTTGCGCAATTGGTGTATTCGCGTTAGACATGTAACCATTTTACAATTTTTAAATTGTTTATGTAATACCATCGGACCTACAGACATTGTCGTTTTCGGACGAAATGTAATTACTGAACTGTTTGAGATTTAATTCAAAATTTACTTCAGTTTTTAATTAATGGAAGCAGTAAATTAATCAATAACAGTTTATTGACCCCGATTCGAATTCGCATCCAAAAGATAAAAAAATATTTCATGGGCCTACGGCCTACGCTTATACCACTCGGTTCTTTAAAAACTAAAATTAAAAACATTTTATTCTTTAAAGCTGTCTTACACAGTTCAGAAGTTTCTGGTAGATTAAAATGTGTGGAATTAACTGAGTCACATGTGGGACAGTTATTATAGAGTATCGTTAAGCAGTTTAACGGTTGTTTTAGTAGAGCAACTGTTGAGCTTCTGACCGGCCTTTTTCAGCAGAACTGCCTTCCAAGCCGGTGGTAGCTTCCCCACAAACAAAATATAATAAAAATATTTTGATTTGATTTTATCTTACCGTTTTATGTATACCAGTTTCATGTTGTGGTATAAAATGTAATGGAATTATCTTCGGCCTTAACTGTCTTTAAATATCTTGAATCAATAAATTAAATTATGTTCTTTTGATTTCGACAATACGGTGGGTAAGAAGTAAATTTAAACCGTGGCATTCTAACACAATTATTGTTTTTTTTTTAATATACGTTACGCGATCATTTCTTTAATTGTCAATTTCGATGATTCATTTTGAATACGAATGATTTAGGTAAATGGATTCGGTTTAGGTGAATGGATAATTTTAGGTAAATGGATCTTGGACTTCGAAGATACATCAGGAAACTCCTTAAAATCGAGTAGAAAATGTATATTATAGGTATTGTTTTACATTCATTGCTGAACTCGATTCATCGAGTCATTTTTTTTATAAATATTTGCTCGTAAATCTTTTTATATACTTTTTTTTTTTAATCAAAATTCTTTTTGAATCAAATGTAACGCGATAAAATCCGTAAATTAGTTTCACACAATATAACGTTGTGTCGAACTTACTTTTATTGTATCGAAACATGACCGAATTGTTTGTGGCTTAACTATAACTTTGTTAAGTCGGATTAACTTGGGAAGCCGCAATTCGATCCGTTACCTGACTTATCACGTAACGTCTACGACGTCAGATATGACGCAATAAAATAATATAGGTGGGTGGGTAAATGGCCAACGTAAGTTTGAGAACGTCGCCTTTCACTGCACGCCGTTTGCCGTGACGTTTATTGTTCGGAAATTAACGTTTTTGGCTTGAAGGAAAACAATATTTTAAACGATAAGCGGTGATAATATAACAATGTATTTATAGATTAGGAAGTTATCATATACCATTATCTCTTATCTATGTTAAAATATGTATATTATAATAACTGTGTGACACATTATAATTATGATGTACATTAATACGTGTAAAATCAATTTAAAAGAAACATTTTAATTTAGGTTTAACAGTAAACTTTATATATAGTTTGTAGTATCTATTTACTGTAACGATTTACGTACTAATTGACATTATTTGCGGCGCTAATGATTTTTAAACTGCGTTACCAATTTACCTAGCAAGTTAACTTCTATTCTATATATAACGCCTATGTGTTTTGTAACGTGTTACAAACTTATATTCAGCTAAGTTATTAGCTATAGTTATGTTTTTCGTATACAGTTTGATTAAACTGTACCCAAAAACGAACACAGTGAGAAAATTATAGGCAAACATTTTGTTTTAAATTGTTTTTGGTAACGTTTTCTTAAATGGTTTGTATTCAGCGAGTATAATAACATCATATTTTAAGCAACTTTCAAGTTTTTAAGCAACTTGTTCAGTGTTTTGTACAATTATTTTTGTGCAGTCCTATTTGTTATATATACTGCAGTTTAGTTTTTAGTTTCGGACATGATGAGAAAAGAGTGATATGTTTATAATCAGTCTTCTTAGGGTGATTATTAATATTTAAATATATTTCTATTTTAAAACATTTGATAGGCAATAGGCATATGTTCATAAACGTAAAACAATACTGACAAAATTAAGCTGATTACTGATTAAACCTTTAAAAAAATGTTAACTTAAACCAAGTCTCCGCTTTTTATGGCTACATTTTGTCACTTCTTTGTACTAAGCGCGATACTTCAACGAAGTATATTAAACCTTCGGATCTGATTTATACATTTCACGCGTAAAGGTCAGAAGTCGAAATGTAGGTGGGGGACTTAGAAGTGAACGAATGAGAACTTGTTAACACCACACGGTCGTTTATTAGCGCAGAAATTTAAAGGTTGTTAACATTGACATTGAGGCTTGAAATCGAAAACATTACTTTGATAATCAATGGCGCTATCGTTTCAGCTAAACGTTCAAATGGTGACGTTATAGTCTCTCATCGATATACATACCGGCGCTTCGATGAGTAATGGATGAATAATCGACAAAGATGACCTCCACGACCATACAGATTTTTCAATTTGTAAGATTAAAAAATCTATATAGCCTTGACTCAATGTAATGAAAAAAGTATACATACATATTATTGGTAGATAGAGCTTTGGTTTGGCTTCTGTAGGTCTTGTTTTTAAAGTAATTTTTTATTTTTTTAAATGCCTCATTCTAAGATATTTTGCGTTAGAAGGGCATTTAATTATAAAATGTATATACGTTAATATTAAATGGATAAGCAGTCAAAGCCAGAACAATTATTTGTAGATCACAGAAATAATTGTCTCTTGTGGAAATGGAACCCACGATTCGAGAAATCGAAATTAAGATGTTGGCATCCGTGCCAGCCGAGTCATCTGAAAACACGAAACACGTCGCTTTGACGGTTTTATACACTCATCTGACAATACTGGTCGAAAAATTAACCCAATGCAAATGAAAAAGAAATGCTTTGGTCTAGTTGGCATGGTAGATTATGCTGTCACAATGCGGCGAAAAAAGGTCAAGGCATAACAAAAGGCTAACGTATTGTAAAAGTATTTACTTTTACTTTTCAATCTAATAAAAGACATTCGTTTTTAATAAAAGACATTATCAAGTCTTCCGGGGAAACCGAACTCGGCGAAATCGGCCTCGCGAAGCCCTGTTCATGCCGCGGTCAGATTACGAATTTCTTATTTTGATTTATGATTGATTGATATGATTGATTCACTAATATGTTATAAATATTAATGTAAGAAAAAGCACCGAATGTAATATTATTATACTAAGTTGTTATTATTATGTTTACAAGAAATTTGTTTACATGGCCAGTACAGAAAAATGTTGTTGAAAGCTGATTAGAAAAGGCGATTAATAATCAATTTGAATTTTAAAAGAGTATTCCAATTAACGGTTTTATTATATTATTGTCGCCACAAATGTCCTTACTGATTCTTGAAAAAACAACCTTGGACTTAAACAAGGCATAAATATGAAGTGGCAACATTCGATTAACATAGGAGTGTTTTGTTTACAGTATTTTCCGCATCTATTATTAAATTATATGTATATTACATCTGAATGTGTATTATACAAAATACGATTCTTCTTCTAATAATAGAATAGCTCGTTTATAGATTTGAGTATCCACTATTAAATTGTCCACTAATTTTCGCGCTATAAATTTAAGAAAACGATCTATCATGATGCTGGAGGACCGACACATATTCAGCGAAGTCCGATGACAATTAACATGAAGACTTTAGAAACCCTACCTTTTTAAGGTCACCCCAGTGCAAATTAACCTGTTATTACAATGTTAATCGGGCTATTATAATATTTATAAAAGTAATCTAAATTTGCGGAAGTAAAAATATGGTCTGAACGAATTACCATAATACATTATCATTCCCTACATCGACGTTTTACATTTATATATTGAGCTTTACATGAATATGAGAATTCCGTGGCAAAATTGATAAAATTAATAAAACCATAATTAATTTCGTGTTACGTCTTTAATGACAAATTAAATCTGAGATTGGATAAATTATCAAAGATGAGGTAACTAAATATTTATTGATTTATTTATAGAAATCCTGTACTATAAAAATAAATTCTACTACGCCGTGGCTAGTTTACAAGAAATACTACGAGTAGAACGTTGAGCCAATGGCAGAATTTTTTGGCCTGTGTCGTTAATATTGCACGAATAATGAAATCGGGTACCGGCCGGGGATGTAATCTACCTATACGTTAAGGCGGTCCTAACTTACGAATATTTGAACTTATGTCTAATAATAAATTAGTTTATTGTTTTATTACGCAAAATAACAATTACATTCTTCTGAGACAAGAGATAACAAGATTCTAATGAATACGCTTATAATAAAGGCAAAAGGAGTCGGTTCAGCTCTTGCTACCTACAAGGGTCTTCCGCAGACTAGCTTACGCGACTATGGCGGCAGTGCAGGTACGGGTGTCAAGGTAACCCTTATTACCCGGGCATCGTCTCGGATGGGCACGGGCCCTACCGGTCAAAAGGAATCGACTACTGGCGATTTTCTATAGAGAGTGTACTTCACTTCTCCATAGACAACGGCATTACGGTCGACGCGTACAAAGAGAGGCTTCGCACCGCGACGACGAACATTGATATACATCCCTAATAAGGAATGCAGCTCCGTGGGGGTTGTCTACTGTACGTCGGGGCTCAAGCCCACACCTAGATCCCCCGACTTGACGCGAGCGAGCTTACAGTAGCAGCTCTCGTGGATACGGGCGTCCGTCCGGAGGACGCTGCTGCGGCGCTTGCACCGGAGGCGCGTCGCGCTGCTGCGTTAGATAGGGGCGGTTACCCCGACCCACCACGGTCCACCCCTCTTCGTAGGGGTAGGCGTTCCTTGGGGGTTCGGGCCGTGGATCTGGTAGCACTATGCCCTTTCTACGGGCTTCTCGAATGAAGTGCCGACAGCGCCGGTCGTTGGCCGTGTGTGCACGGCCGCAGTTGGCGCATCTTGGCTTTGCCGTGGCCGGGAGTGGGCAGTCTTGCGCCGTGTGCTCCCCTGCACAACGGACGCATCGGATGGGTCGGTAACACCCTGCCGATGAATGCCCGAATAGCTGGCAGCGGTGGCACTGTGCTGGCTCCCTCTGCCTTTCCATGCCTCGACACAAATGCCTGGCATGCATAACAGCTCGTCGAGAGCGTAAAGACGAGCGAGCTCCGTTGCCTCCATGTGATCGAGCTCCACGAAATACGTGAAGCTCCTGTTGGGTCTCCTTGGAGGGATGGTTTTGGCCCGACGGGCCGGGAAATCTAGTTCCAATAGGGCCCCGGTGATCTCATCCGGGTCCGTATTAGGTGGTAATCCCCTGATTCTAATTTTAGTTGGAAGCTCGCTCGCCGGAGCATAACAGTGCCAGGCAATGTTCTCTCCGGCTTCTGCAGCTTCTACAAGGTGCCGTTGCACGACTCGGTACTCGTGGGCAGACTTCGGCAGGAAACGAACCCCCTTACCGAATGGCCGTGC
>DWHO01000737.1:0-18082 GCA_018247575.1 Eurytides lysithous rurik
CATTGCCCTCCGCGAGATTCGAACCCACGACCTCCGTTTTGTAAAGCGCGGGCCTATACCACTAGGCCACGGAGGCAGACGGATAAAATAGATAACTCATTAATGAATCGACACAAAGTATTCTATTATAGAAATGTCTCCAATATCAATTGGCTTTAGATTTTTTTTATTAACTACAAAAACAACTTCGCGCCATCTTTCCACTTTGAAACGGTTCTCGAGCATCATCTGGCACGTATTTAGGCCGTCGCGGAATGGCATTAAATAAATTACGTCATCGCTAATGAGCCACTTCACCCCCTGTATGACTCAATACACGCCAAAACGTTCGCAAATGGAGGTTAATGGAAAATACACAACATCTGTCATATTAATCACAGCCCGCGGTGCCCCGTGCGGGGCCAGACGGCGGCGTAATTCAATTTATTTTCGGTCTGCATTCTGATTTCCCGCGCGGATTCAGTTCTGCCTAGCGGAGTTATAACTAATATTGAACAGAGGTACAGTTTGATTTTTTTGAATACACAACGTTCAGAAGGCGATTGGAAAATTCGCAATACCCCCGGCGAAGAGTTTTTCGTCTCGGCGAAATAGATGTTTACCTAAACGCGATGTTGATTTTGTAGGAATTTCCCAGAGCGATTTCAATCACGATGACATGTTAAATTTAAATTAGATATTAGCATCGATAAAATAAACTTAGTGGTTTATGTATGATATATAACTATAAAGTTCATCTCGTTAAATAATAAATTTTGTTTAACTTTTTTTTCTTCTGTAAAACAACACTGCCCCTATTATAAGAAAGAAATATCTTGTATTATAAGAGCGTTTTACATACACAAATTTCACACGTTCAAACACCCAGATCCGGTACAATTATTTGTAGTTCATACAAATGTTTGTCCTGGGTGGGAATCGATTAATTCAACAAAAAACCTAAAAAAGCTTTCCTTTATATACCTCTCTTTATAGTAAATGACTGACTACTGACTTATCAATTGACTTCGTAACAATTTGTTATTACATAGATTCATAAAAATCTACATCCTTTGGCTGACCGAAAACCTTATCTTTGGCTAAATTCAGATATAGCCAAATATAAGTTTTCCATGAAAATATTATTGCAGTATCACCGAGTGCCACCTACCCTAGCTAAATATTACAATGTATAAGTCAATTTAATATACTAACTTCCTCGCTTCGCTCGAAACACTACACAATAAAATTATCTTAACAGCAATTTAATGCTCCCGCCTCGATAAACGGAAATTTATAATCGGCGAAATGTAACTCTCTCGCCGCACCGTCCGAATTCGCTGTAACATTTTATCTCACGATAAACATCCGCAGTGGCGGCTTTTTCACTTACTCCCTAATTTCCGTGCCCTTTTGTTTCCAGTACACTTGTCTGCATGAGAATTTGTTCCACTACCTTTGCGAGGAGAACGGTGGTGCGGTCACACTGCCCGCCGCCAGGGGGGACGACGCCTGGAAGATCTACTTCAACGACATCCCCGAGGAGATAGTGGACGAATTCGCCATGAGATACGGGATCGAGGCGATTTATCAGGCCATGACGTAAGTCCTCCGCGCCGGAAAAATATAAAGCCGACGTTAATGCAATGTCAACGATTCATCATCCGAGAAATCTCGACGACGCCATGTCGAATTCGATTTGTCAAAAGCGGCGCGAGGTTGTTTTTTTTTTCGCGCGTACGAATGACGCTCGCGTTTTTATTAATAATACGGGTTATTTAGTGATCGGCTTATTGTTTATTATGTTCTGTATATTAGTCTTATATTCCGTGTAAAACTTTTAATTTGTTGTTGTCGTTTTTATTTTTGTAGTAGATCGGTTCTTCTTCTTTCTTCTTTCTCCTGCCCTTATCACACTAGGTGGGGTCGGCACAACACGTATTTTTCTTTCTTACTCCTCTATCAGCCGTCATCTCCTCAGTCACATCTTTCACACTCATGTCTTTATTCACGCAATCCATCCACACTTTCTTCAGTCTTCCCCTGCCTCTCACTCCATCCACATTCATGTCCAAAACTTTCCTAACTTTATGCCCTTCCTCCCTTCTCATGACATACCCATACCATGCTAGTCTTGTACTCCTTAACTTTTCCGTCACTGGTACTGCTCAGACTCCCTCTTATGTACTCATTCCTGATCTTTACATTCTTGTTACTCCACACATCCATCTTAACATTCGCATTTCTGCCACGTGTAGTCTTCTTTCATCCGACTTTATATTTTTCTTTCATCGGTTATAAATTTAATATCTCAGCCGAACACTAGGCTATGTCTCAGTTTCATCCGGTAACTAATCTAATCAATTTTCATGCTTGTTTCTAAATAAAAGTAATAATTTGTATGTGATTTTTGATGAATTTTGATTCTAAAACTAAGCGATAAACGATCTGAATTTGAGATTCTTGTCCTTAAACTATATCAAGAAATCTCCAAATCCAAAGAGCTACACCGCATCGCCTTAAAATAATACTTTCCATGTCCAAAATTACACATGATTGGTCACCTATTGTATCGGCGATATAATCTCTCTGTCTATATCGATTTCAGGCATTTTCACTGTCTATCGACCAAGTACCTTTGCGCTGGTGTACCGGCGGTCATGTCTACACTGCTCGCCAACATAAATGCCTACTACGCTCACACAACTGCGTCTTCAGCTGTCTCAGCCTCTGACAGATTTGCCGCATCCAACTTTGGGGTACGTATATTTGCTTTTATTGCATCTAAATCGCAACATACCAACCAATGCTAACTAGCCTATGCTGGTATTATAAAAGTGAAAATGTGTTTATTATTCTGTCACTCTTTCACGAAATAACAAAGAGAAAAAAACAAACACTTGAGTGTATAAACCTATGCAAGTAGCATACACAGTCTTCTCGGGGTAATGGTAATAATAATGGAAATAACTCTAAATGAAAATGTTAAGTAACTTTTTGGACCGCTGTTTCATTAGCAATATTTTTTTAAATGTAAATCATGTTTTCGAGATGAATTATGTTTATAGAAGCGTTTTATGAGAGCAGTATTAACACAGGTTTTGTTTTTGTAAATTTCATTTGTTTGTGGAAAAGAAACCAAAAAGCTATCAATTATAATAAAAGTTAACAAATAAACTGCCAATTGGACTTGTTTGGATTACTTTGGCTGGCGCCAAATGTCGTAAAAGTGACTAGACCACTGACATAAATAAATCGTATATAATAATATGAGCGAAAGTTTCTCTGAAGATCACCGAACCAATTCATTATATTCTCTCGTACTATTTTATACACAGAATTAGATTGCAACATAATGCATTTTAATATTGAGATAATTACATTTAATTAAATTCGATTATTACAGTAAAAAAATATTTTATCGTTTCATATATCCGAACGATCAGTTCGGATATCATTTTACTTTAAATTTATGACATTTAAAATACTTTGCTGAATTTATCACCATCACGAATTAATAAGTATAATATCGAAAATATCGTTATACATAAATACAAAAAGATATCAGGAATTTAAGTCTTCCTTCTGTGAATGTAATAACGAGTCAATCAGAGTAGAATGACAATAAATATTTTACCAGTAATATTCTAAATACAATAAATATGTCGTGGCAAGAGAGAAGAAAAGTCGAAACTGTATTTGGCGCTATATGCCATGTTTCGTTGCAATTTTCCTTATCTTTACCCCTTAACAAAAGTTTCAACGGGTAAATCGTTACTATGCATACTCATTAAACTTGGACAACTCTCTATTACACATTCACTCGTATTATCTTAACCAATAAGATCACTTTACGCGACCTAAGTCGGACTTCTAGTTACTAGCGGTCAACTTTATCGTCAACTTCTCTGATATTTTCCCTTTCTCGCTTCACGCATTACTTTAAATGAGCTACTCGTTTAATTGCCTCTCGTTTTACGAGCATAGCTTACAACGCCTATTCCAACTGTAAGAGCACTTTCAGCTTTTATTGTATACCGCGCACAAAAGACCCCGTGAATACTGCGAACGGTGGTGCATATTAGTAGGTCAAATCCAGATTAGGTCCTTTTTTATGCGCCGTAAGCTTTATGTATTCTGTGGCCGTACATGTATTGTTTACAGACTTGTTTCGAAAAAGTAAAGAGTAAAAAGTAATATAGTATACGTCACAATCACAATAAATATACCTTGCTTAGGTTTTACCCGTGTGGATATTTATTGGGAAAAAATTATTGCCTTTTTTATTTTTCTTAGATTGAAAATTCTCTATACTACTCTCTGCTCTATTGAACTATATTAATACTATATCTTAGTTGCCGCATTTCTATTTAAAAAGAGAGAAACTAACAAAGAAATAGTTATAATATTACTAATAAATATCAAAATCTGTAATATTTTTATATTTGTTAGTAGTAGAACGGAAGAACGTCTTAAGTGGTATAAACATATGAACATAATAAATTTGTTAATAATCTTTACACATTGTTCTCTTTATTACGTAACATGAATTATTACAAATCTTAAGACAGCCTAAAAATTCAAGCAAACAGTTTATTGATTGCCTGTCTTGTTTTTATAGAAAGAGAAATTTGTGAAGCTGCTTGATCAACTGCATAATTCGCTGAGGATAGATCTGTCAATGTATCGAAACAATTTCCCGGCGTCGAGCGCGGAAAAGCTGATGGATCTAAAGTCCACTGTCGACTTACTAACTAGCATCACATTCTTCCGAATGAAGGTGAATATCGTAAAAACAATTATTACATACACCTGTTATAGACTCTTGTGAAACACACATTTTTAACCTTGTGTTTTAAGGTGCAAGAGTTGAGCAGTCCACCGCGAGCAAGTACAGTGGTGAAAGATTGCGTAAAGGCGTGTCTAAGATCGACCTATCAATTCTTGTTCGAAAACTCCTACGAATTGTACAGCAGAGAGTTCCAAGTAAGTAATTTTCGTTTTTTTTTTTTAATCTCACTCTCACACTAATTTATAACTTTTTGTTGACATTTATAGTTGTTTTAGTTTTCGTGCGTTATGATTTTTGTCGACTGTTGTTATGACGAAGCAACTCAATATCACGTCTGAAAAGTTGTATGAATTTGCTCGATTATTTGAAGCACGGGTCGGCAACCCTTTCTTATATACGGGCCACAAATGTTATAAGAATATTTGTGCGGACCACAAATGTTTTGAGGATATTGATGCGGGCCACATTTTGTCTAATTGACGCTTTTTTTAGATACCCATATCGGGTATAAGGGCCACATGTTAATGGTTAACGGGCCACTGGTTGCCGACCCCTGATTTAAAAGGACAAATATATAGTCTAACAGACTTCCTGGGGTAGATATAATAACTTATCGAAAAATGTGTGACAGGTGGATCCCAATGAGGCTAAGCGTGATCCATCGGACCACGGGCCTCAGTTGGATTCGGTGGACTTCTGGCACAAACTCATCGCTCTCATAGTGTCCGTTATTGAAGAAGACAGGAACAGCTACGCGCCCGTCCTCAATCAGTTTCCGCAGGAGTTAAACATTGGTCAGGTGAGGCGTTTGTTGAAAAAAATTGTCGCTAAATAACACGTCGACTAAGTCACCAACTCCACAAATGACTTTAAACGTTTTTTTGACTTCGTTGATTTATATTTCAGTTGTCAGCTGCGACGATGTGGTCACTTTTTGCCGTTGATATGAAATACGCTTTGGAGGAGCACGAACAGCATAGGCTCTGCAAGTCATCAGCATATATGAATTTACATTTCAAGGTAAACTGTCAATAATTACCAAGGGAATCGCACGTAGTTATCGTGTTTATAAATTACGTCACAAAAATATCATTCAAAAAGACACCTTTCTAAAACCCTTTTTAATTAAACATTACATTCTTTAAAATGTTCTTCGCTATGTCACTTAATACGTTTTGACCTTGAGCAATTTACTTGTAAGATTTTTCCACTCTGTCAAATTACCGAGGCAAACTCACAGGGGTAAAGACCTTATTTACCCCTCTGAGTTTGCCTCGGTACCTAATACTCTTGAAATTAAAACAACAGTATTGATTTAACAAACAAACAAAAAACACCTTTAACAGCCATAACAGTCAACTTCAACAGTTTTAATCGAAATAAAATTCGATTTATTAAACCAATATCTTTTAAATTAACAGGTCAAATGGTTGCACGCGAACTATGTGAAGGATGTACCGCCATATTGCGGCGCAGTGCCAGAATATCCGGCATGGTTCGAGCCTTTCGTTATGCAATGGTTAAACGAAAATGACGACGTATCTTTGGAGTACTTGAACGGTGCCTTCAACAGAGACAAGAGGGACGGGGTAAGATAATTTCACTGAGCCAAAAAGACACACAAACATATCAAAGTTACCAACGAACCATAAGTATTAGTTTTAAAAAACATGAATAGAATGTGATTTTACGATAATAACACTAAGGCACGGATTTGAAAATGTTTACGTACTTATTTAGTCGTTTTAATATTAATTTTATAATCGCAATTATTTTATGTTAAACAACAGATAAAATAGTTGCGATGTATATATTTGTAAAATGTATGTAACAGCAGGCTAAGTCTAGTAGATTATTCAAATGTTAAATCCGGATGGTATATTGGCTATGCTTTATGTGGTAATATTATAAATGTATGAAGCTTTTGATTAATTCCTTGCATTCTGAATTCTGTTTTTCCAGTTCCAAAAATCTAGCGAACACGCATTATTCAGCAATTCAGTGGTGGATGTGTTCACGCAATTGACGCAATGCTTCGACGTGGTTTCCAAGCTTGAATGTCCTGATCCCGAGATCTGGAAGCGTTACATGAAGAGGTTCGCGAAGACCATCGTCAAAGTGCTGGTGGCTTACGCCGACATCGTTAAAAAGGAGTTCCCTGAACATCTCAAAGAGGAGAGAGTGGTAAGTAGCATTCTAAGAAATTGCGATTTGTATTAATCAAGCGATGTTAAGTTTATGAATTAAATGGCGCTTATTTTCCATTCTAGATCATTATAAAAAATTGAATTTTTGATTCTGTAGAAGCAGCGGAGAGTTAAATACCTACTGTATTTTCAACATTATGTGAATAAAATAACTACAATTATTTCTTATTTGAAGTTTAAACAAAAACAAGATGGTTCTCCATTCAAGAAATGTGCATTGGATTTCTGCAATTTGTCACCGTCCAAAGTGGAAAAAACATCACGTTTTATTAAAGGCAATGTTCTTTAACACAATCAAAGTAGGGAAATAGAATATTTTAACTGTAGCCGCGGTAGCTTAGTTTCCAGACTTTTAATTTAATATACTGGAGCGACCTGAATTCAAGTCACGAGGCCCACATCAATGATTGAATGAATTTGTTATTTAGTAATTAAGAATTGGTTAAGTAATTGAAAAATAATAAATTTAAGGAATGATTTTTTTAGTTCACTAATATTTTACCTTTTGCTGAACGGTAGAAGAAAACATCGTGAGGAAACCTGCATATTTAAGGAACAAAAAATATTTCTTATATATGTGAAGTCTACCAATCCACTCCGGGGCCTCAAAGATATATACCAATATCCTTATACCCATTTTTTCTTACTTTGAATATAAGCAATGAAAATTCTTTATTTTTCTCTTTGGTTTAGTCGAAGAATACCTTAGAGGCAGTATATGGCAAATACATATTTACCGTATTAAAAATACAACTTACTCTTCAAAAAGCAAACATCAAAGTTAACGGACGTTAGTCGGATACTAACGTTTGTTTTTTTTAATGATTGTATATGTCTTAATGTTGTATAACAATTGAACTAAAATATTTTCCAGGCTTGCATTCTCATGAACAACATCCAACAACTGCGGGTGCAACTGGAGAAGATGTTTGAAGCGATGGGCGGCACCAAACTTGAAAGGGACGCGGCGGACATCTTGCACGATCTACAACAGAGCTTGAACAGCACCTTAGATGAACTAGCGTCAATGTTCGCTAACAGGTAAGCACTTTAAATTCTCATATATAAAACGTAGAAAATTCTTATCTTCCTTTATCTTGTGGTATGACCGCAGTGGCGGTACTACCATACAAGCCCAAAAGCCCGACTTTCCCTACTAAGGAGTAAAATTTATAAATCATAATTAGCATATAATTCCCGCAACGCTCAAATTTAAAAATAAATAATTCGGGAATTATGTACTAATTAATATTTATAAATTTTACTCCTTAGTAGGGCTAACCGAGCTTTTGGGCTTGTATGGTAGTACCGCCACTGTGTGACCGTGTAATCACATTTTTAATTCATCTACGTTTGCGCAACCGAAACGCTTTGGACGTATAGAATGCAATTATTTTTTAGATTAGACGTCGTAGATACCTACTAGTGTTAGACGTCTTGTTGATGTTTATTAACCCATAAAATATAATACAGGCTTCTTTCAATCTCTTAAAATACTTATGTCTTTTAAAACAATAAATAACATATATGAATAGTTATAAATCTGTAACGGATTAATCGTTTCCCACCAGTCTGGAAATCCGCATTACGGCAAGTGTTAAGGAACTGGGGGAGCTGCTGCAAAAGGTGGGAGGAGGCGGAGCCCCCGGGGCGCCACAACCACCAGCCCATCACGAAGCTGATGAAGTACTTCGCCCCCTGATGGATATATTGGTACGTGTTTTAACACTGGTCTTTAATAAAAATAATACTGCCTCATTAACTATCACCTTATATTCGTTTTAAAATCATTAAAAAGAAGAAAGTTTTTAATAGACATTCGTAATATGAATGTCCATTCCAGAAAATTGTGTTTTTGAACAAAAGGTATATTGAAAACAGTTACTGTTAGTTCCTATACGTCAAAGATCCCACGCAAATACAGAAGTCGTCTTTGTGTCAATAGAATGACTTAAAAACGATAATTAAAAAATTGCTCTTTCAAGTGAATTATGTAACGTACATATATATTTATAAAGTTATAAATTTATACAATATGAAGTTTTATATATATTCATGTACATGCAATATTTATTATGGCAGTAGATTAAATATATATTTTATATTGCAGGATGGTTCTTTGACAATGTATGCCGAGTCTTGTGAGAAGACGGTACTAAAACGACTACTTAAGGAACTATGGAAGATCGTGATGAAGATACTTGAGAAAACGGTTGTACTGCCGCCCATGACGGACAAAACGGTTTGTAATTTGCATTTAACACATTCACTGCTGAAACACAACCGTTGTGTGAAAAATTCCGACTCCGCGTGCGGCTTAACACGAATGTGTGTTTGAAATAAATCGCATCTCGCAGTGCGGTAAACACACCGGAGTGTTTTCCCGTCGGGTTGCCCGTGCGGACAACACTTATATGTATGTGTTTTTTACAAGTATCAGACCTAGTGTGTGGAACGTCGCATCGCTGGGGTGGGCTTCAGCGTCGTTGGACGTAGGTTCGATTCCCAACCGGGGCAAATATTTGTATGAACTAAAGATAATTGATCCGGATCTGGGCATTTGTCCGTGTGAAATTTATGTATGTAGAACGCCTCTATAACATAAAATATTCCTATCTTACAATGGGGCAGCGGTTTTAGAGAACGAAAGAGAAAAGAAAAAGAGCAATGCCAAGACAATGACGACATTACTGAACAAACTGCTGGTTATATGATCTTAAATTGATTCTGCATTTGTTTGTTCTTTAGTATTTTGTAGAGGCCACCTTGGGCGCTATCACTGTATATTATATACGTATAAGCATTATTGTTTTCCTGATTGATTGGCAATACTGCCAGAGTCATTACGATCAAGCGTGCGTTTACTATCTGACGCACGATTCATTCGTCTTGTTTTCTTGTAATAAAAAATATCCTAAAAAATAAATAATGTAATTGATCATTAAAATATAGCATTTATTAATAACTGTATACTGCTTTCATCTAACCGTATCGTCATACTTCAGATGATGCTGAAAAATCTAACAAACAACGCGAAGAACCTCGCAGCCAACGCGAAAATTGAAGATATGACCCAGCTTTTTAAGAGTACCGTCGGCAAACAGGACGTGAAACATGCCCTCTCCGGCGTCATGGACATCTCCAAAGAGGTAGGGGTTTTTATCTTCTTAAACCTATAACATAAATGTCTTTTATAATTCGTTCACTTTCTATTCTATACAATCGCCTTGATATTTTCTATCATGTGACCGGATTCTTAGGATTCCAAAAGAAAGAAAATGAGAATTAAAGAGGTATGCTTTTCGGCTTTAGCAGACATAATAAATGGAATTTATTCTTCGTTTATAAAAGAAAAAGATATATTAATCAGTCTGCTTTTAATTATTTTTAATCTTTATCTTTAAGTGAGTTTGAAAATTAATAGTTTTAAGTGCACCGAGTTAAAAGGATGCCAAGTTGCTAATGCATACCCTCCACGCAGTTCTTTGTGAAATGATAGTTTTTTCTTAACACTATTTCATTAATGTCTGACGGACACGGAAAGAATATGACATTCCAGTTTGGAGTTCAACGAATATCTTTGGACGTTTAAAATTTTCAGCATCTGTCGGCCGAAAAGAGTCTGACGCCGAAACAGTGCGCGGTGCTAGACGCCGCGCTGGACACGATCAAGCTGTACTTCCACGCGGGCGGCAATGGCCTCAAGAAGACCTTCTTGGAGAAGAGTCCAGAACTGCAGTCCCTCAGATACGCCCTTAGTCTGTACACGCAGACGACCGACACACTGATAAGAACCTTCGTCACAAGCCAACAGAATCAAGGTGAGGTAGCAATCATACTTGTATCAATCACTGAATTGGCAATAAAATTTTTAGAGTCGTTTTTCTATTTAATGGTATACAATGAACTCAAAAATATTTTAACGTTTTACAATTGTCCAACCTTTGACATCACTATCGATGTTGGTGGCAGTGAAGTATTTAATGCATAAGATTTTTATTTAAGGTCGACGAAAATTCTGCAACGTTGCATAAATCAGAATAATATACGGTTGAATGGCTAATGCTAATTGACATTTAATCCAGTTTTCCGTTTTTGAAATAAAAGCCGCCCATTCGATGCCAATTATAGTGTGAAGTGATTTCGATAAAATTTTCAAAATTCTGCACCAAAACCATTTCGTACATCTGTCATTGACATGAGTTTAGACGCGGCAGTGGCAGAAGAGGGGAGCGTCGGAGAAGTATCCCTTCAAGTGGACCTGTTCACTCATCCGGGTACCGGAGAACACAAGATCACTGTCAAAGGTAATGAATGTATTTATTTAAAAAACGCCTAAAATAAGCAACCGAATTTTTCATCAAGATTTTTAGATATTATTATCAGGCATGTATTATTTTTATTTGTAACATTGATTGTAGCAGAAGTTTTGTTCAAGATCTTTTATGTAGCGTTAGCATAAATTTAGTATCTATTATAAGTTTAGTCTGATAACTATCTATTTTTCTTACATTTTTTGTCAGACCTTTAAGAAATGTCTCTGTTAAACAAACCAATCTGTTTGTGTTGTTGCTCCTTTGCTGGGTTAATGTATTAAGTTCTGATCACCCGATTGTCTGAAAAGTAGGATGATCCATATCCAACGTATAGACTTGTAAAAAGTCGGTCCCGGCGCCATCTAGCAGTGGCTTGGAGAAGTCGTTACTAAGAATTCGATTGAATGTATATTGGTTGCCGTGGCCAAAATCTGTCGAGAGGACATTATTATTACTATTATTAAACAATAATTACTAATACAACAATCACCAAACCTTCTCGCTGTTTCCGAATCAAGATTTGATAAAATATACTAGGTTTTGTAAGTTACAAAAATAGGTATAAATTCATTTTTTTAATTAACAATGCAAATTTTGCTGATTAATAGTGTCCAGTATTAGTCTCAGTGTCCGTTTAATATAATAATTTCTATCTGAATGATAGTTAACAAATCACGGGTACTAGTCATCTTGAATCTCTAGATAACATATGCCTCTAGCCATAGATTTACTTTTAAATTGTTTTTCCTGTTCATTACAACGTAGTATGTAAATCAGTTTGTCCGGAAAAATACCGCGTAGACCGGTGTAATGTAGAAGTATTTATACTTCTGCTTTTCATCCGGCGAGTGAAGTGACCAGTGGAATTTTTATTTAGCGTTTAGCAACACGAATAGCAGTAGAAGCAGCAGCAGCAGTAAATACGTTTTCTCATGCAATTATATATTTTCATACTTTTATGTATCTGTGAAAATAAATAATATTTAATTTTTATCGTCTAATATTACCTTTCTTAAAACCATACTTTCCAATTGCAGTGGTGGCCGCCAACGACTTGAAGTGGGTGATCGCCAGTGGCATGTTCCGTCCATTCATTGAGGTCAACCTGATTGGTCCACACCTCGCGGATAAGAAGAGAAAGTTCGCCACCAAATCCAAGAGTAACAACTGGAGTCCCAAATTCAACGAGACTTTCCATTTGTGAGTCTGCACACAATATTTTAGACCAATGACACTTTTAATAAAAAACCCTTTAAATGTATAAAACGATAACATGTACCAGGCTAACTACCATCGTGTATTATCGACCAGCAGTTTGCAAACCTTGTCCTACTTGAGTTAGGACATTACTAGGTACTACCCGAATACCTGACAAAGAATGAACTCCGACCTTGGCTACTCGTCGATATAGTAGTCCTCATTCATGTCGGATATCCTTTTCACCGACTGATATAAGTAAAGTAACAATGAATGGACCAATTGTTAACACATACACTCCTTCATTATGACTCCTCTCTGTTAATTGAACTGTCATAAACTAACAGACATAAGAACGTAGTGGTTTATTTGAGTTATACCAGGTTAAATAGACTACGACAATTGACATAGGTCACGACCCATTGGTGACTCGAACTGCGGCCTTTGTTCGGCGGTATACGTGTACGCTGACGTTAAGCCTAGATTAATCGACACACTCGAAACACTGGCTTAACTCTGGCGTGTTGAAATTTCACGCATGTTAACATTTACTTATCGCCGCAGCATGGTGAGCGCGACAGAGCAGCTGGAGCTGTTCGAACTGCACGTGTGCGTGCGCGACTACTGCTTCGCCCGCGAGGATCGGCTCGTCGGCGTTGCGGTGATGCGACTCGCCGACATCGCAGAGCAGGTGACATGCAATTTTCATATTAGTAAGGTCGGAAGCCGCCCGCCCTAGAAACTTAACGACCTATCTATTGACACCATTAGTCAAGACAAACCTTTATGTAAAAAGAAACAACGGCTGCGTATAAGTACAACACTCGTATAAGAACATTAAACAACACCGTACTTTAATAATTGTTATCTGATTTTAAAAAAAAAAACAAAATAAAACTCAAGCAAAATATAGCGACACTTTCTAAACGACAAAATGTTTCTTAATTTAAAACTGAACGCCGTTACGACATCAAATTCAAGTTTAGACTATACGAGAAACATAATTTTTGAATATACAATACAACAAAACCGTTTGACAATAGGTCTGTACTAACTCTTTACAGGGCTCGTGCGCTGGCTGGTTGCCACTAGGCACTCGCGTCAAGATGGATGAGACCGGCTGGACAATACTAAGGATCCTCTCACAGAGGCATAGTGATGAGGTCGCGAGGGAATTCGTCAAGCTCAAGTCAGAAATGAGGGCTGAGGCGCCGACCGGAACTCAGGGACCCTCGTGAGCGGGGGGAAGAAGCTGTGACGTCACTCCGCAACCCTAGAACTATCCAACCGCAACACTATACCCCGTCTACTTAAGCGGGGGCTAAATATAGTTGAGACGTTACTGTAGTACCTCGAGAATAATGATGTGCATCCTCACACAATTTGAACTTTTACCACTAAATTACTCATAAACAGTGAGCGGGTGTCGTGACGTCTTTGCAACTCCTCGAGGCTTCTCTTGCGTTATCTCCCGAGCCTATAACGTGAGAACTGACGTTATCTTTGACATCATAATAGCCGGTTGCGCTACAAACTGTCACCGGTTGTGACGTCGTGACAGCTGTGAGAAGATACAACGGAAGTCGCTAAATGCGTCTCAAAACACTATCGGATTAGTTAAAGTGCACTTCTCAGCACAACCGGTTCTCTCCGCAATGCGCGGTGGAGCGAAACTTTTTCTTCTGTAAATAAACTACAATTAGGTTCCGCGAAAGGCGGATTGTTTTGCACAAATTATAATATATTCCCCCCCATAAAGATGACAGGCAACGACCGACCGCCATTGCTTCCGTTTCGACATTCAGCGGAAACGGTCACGGGTTATTTTTATTAAATTTTTGAATTTATCTCAACATAATTGGCAACGTAATCACACCGTGTTAAAAAAATTAAATTGCTCGCTCGCTCTTTTCTATTTCGGAAACACCGCAGGGGGTCCGTTCCGCTGACTGCGCAAAACGATGCAAGATCATTGATGACACACAATTGATGAATTGATACTAATATGGACCAAACTTTCGTAAATATGGATACATTACCTAATCCTTAATGTTTAATATTAAATCTGCATAATTATTTATCTAATCAATCATCTAATCTTTATACTTGTACAGTATTTAATATATGGCCTTATGTAAATTATTTCCTCCATTTCGTTGGAATACATAAGGTGCTTCTATCGAGGAATATATAAAAGCGTTGGTGTTGTATAAGAATGTGTGACGTTAAGTGTTCGATTTCTAAGAAGCTTGGTATATATACATTATAATGTCCTCAAATTAACCAAACAGCGCTTGCAGTGTACTTACAGACTACGTCACTTGGTCAAATATTCAATATAATCCCAGATATAAATTAAAACGCGTTGCATTATGTCTGTCGTTACCGTAATGTTTATGATTATGTAAATATGGGCGATAGATAAAAAAATACCAAAAAAATCTGTTGTTGATCGAATGATACATATAAATATATATATATGTGTAATAATATATATATATATATACACTTAAATGTAACACACCTTTGCCCTTTATTACTTTAATACGCTTGTCTTATAACATGATGATATAAATACATGATAATGTATGGAGATCTCCTATCGTACTTTTTGTATATTATTGAAAAAAAATTGTGATATTGTTATAATGTTATTACATCATAACTGTCGCGGATCGCGGGGGAGGTGTGAGGGGGCTGAGGTAGAGGAGTGTCGCAGGTCTGGTTGTTTTGGTGTGTCGATTTCATTCGTGTTCACTATCTTACTTGGCTTCTGAATATCCGGCGTCTCTAAGGTAGGGGTCGGTGTTACCATACCGCCAACAGTGGTGGCAGTGCTCAAGTGACGTCACGGGTCACTCCGTACGTGTTGAATTCGGTTAATGCATAGCTCAATTTCAGTATCACGGTCCACGGCCTACACCGTGTGCCATTTAGGTAGGCTTTCGATCGGAGCGTCAAGCCTTAGGTGCCCGCGGCGGATGTGGGGTTAGTGCCGGAAACACTAACGCTTGACACGACTATCGGAAGTGCACCTTTAGTTGCGTGCATCCAACCCCGTACAGGACTCGGTCGCGACGTCCAACGTTCAAACCTCGAGCTGTATACGATTTTGCACGAGACCAAAAGTGTGATCCGTTTTGATAGTAGTTATTCGTAGCGATAGGATTAAAATGCATTAGAGCTTTACGGACAAACTGTAGAACCGAAACATGAACCGGTTGTTTTATATATACAATGAATAAGTATTATCATAACCTAACTTGTCTCAACTTTCTCGTATCTGTTTCACGCTCTTAAAGTTTCACCTTGGAACGATTGAGCAGAAGTGTCATAAACTAAGCAAAAAAATCTACACTGTGCTGTC
Source organism: Eurytides lysithous rurik (assembly GCA_018247575.1). Taxonomy (NCBI): domain Eukaryota; kingdom Metazoa; phylum Arthropoda; class Insecta; order Lepidoptera; family Papilionidae; genus Eurytides; species Eurytides lysithous. Next base: position 15,859 of record DWHO01000737.1, read on the forward strand.
AAATTTAGTTTTATTATACGCATTTATAATTTGATGATACTTATTGTAATAACAATAAGCAACGTTGCATATCGCTTAAATTAAAATGTTTATAGCTTAAAAAATGCATCGGTTCTACAGTTTGATATCGTATTTTATATAACAGCCAATGATAGTACAGCATTATAACTAACGCGGTTAAATTTTCACGTTAATGGTTATTATAATATAAAATAAAGATTATAAAAGAGCAATAATTATGCGGCGAAGTTATTAGGGGTTACATTTTATAAGCATTCATTCACAAATTAAATATTCAAAACTAATTACTCGATATGTGATTCTAGAATAATAAATTATTGATTTGATATAAAACGTTACGTCGAGTCCAAACGAAGTTGAATCCACGCAACAGGTCAAAAGCACATTACTTTACCGACACGGGAGTTAGATTTAAAAATATTAGCATTTATCATGGATTACATATCTGTAGATAGAGAATGTGGTTTGTCTAGTCCAAATCTCAATAATGTATATTTAATAATATTTAATCTTCTCGTCTATCGAAATGGTTTTTTCAAACGAATCAAAAAAAAATTTTGTATTCTTCCGCGTTGACTGATTCCACTAGCATTGTAGCGACTGTGAACTAACGTTACCATAGCTGATTTCTTTTCCGTTTTTACTAATCGTGACACTTTTAATAGTTTCTAACGTTATTACGTGTATATGACGATTATTTGTCCATTGCAATAATTAAAGTTAAATATAATTGAAGAGTTCAAAACTTGTTTCACGTGCGCGTTGAATCCGTACCGTTCAATATGATTTGGTTGGTGAATGATTCGTGGTCAGATGCCGATCTTTTGGATACGGCTACGGTGGTGCGATATTGTTTCGAGGCATCGCGTTCTATCGAAGATAATAAACTCATCGGTGGTTTCATTCATTTGTACATACTTACAAATCGTAGGTACGTCCACTGCATCGAGGAAGCATGTTCAACTGGAAGGGATCCCGATATGTACATAGCGACTTCGGCGACTTGTCACGCACTTAAACGTCTCTTTATTCGATCACAGCCGAACGCTCTGTGTAGATATCCGGTTCGTGATAGTGTAAAGGAGAAGCGCACAGTATTCATTCTAATCTCATCTTAATATTATATAACGTTATCAAAAAAAAAAAAGTCATATTAACACGTAAATAATCTTTACCATTTGACAATACTTTGGTAAATTATACCTTTTAAGTGTAAAATGTGATCGTCACATTCATCGGCATCTTTGTAAGTCTGTTGCGCTCCAGTTTTAGTATTAAATATTGACACTAAACATTGCATATATCTTTGTATAAATGCATATATGTAAATGTTACATGTTTAAACACATTATTGAATTTAGAATTTTTATGAAAAAAAAATAAATAAATATCCGTATTTCAAATATATCTCGTTTCGTTTGGTTTTTCTTGTTCCACTTTCACCTTACGATTCCTTTCATCCTTTTACTGATGGATTTGGGTTAACATTTCTCCGATATACGTAACACAGGAAAACTTTCTGTCTGATATTACTCTTTAAGCAATGCAGTGCATGCATTATACTACACTGAAACGGTTCCATAGATCATAGGTTCCCAACCTTTCATGTACTACAAGATGTACATAAAGAGATACGTGCAAAAGAAGATTTCCAACTACCTTTTTCATAATACTTAATTATACCAATTTTTACTGTCTATTATCTATTATAATCACAAATTAAAAATGAATTCTCGATCTCTCTCTAATCACACCCTCGAAAAATTTGTAGCAACGTGTGATTAGAGAGAGACCTATCGCACGGGTTGCCAACGGGCACGTTGGGCAAGGTAATACGAGGCGTAGAGATATCACAGGATACTATTATTATCTTTAATTTGTAATTATAATAATTATTTTTTTGAAAACTGGTAAAATTACCTGAGCGCTTACTGAACAAGATTCAGAAAAATATTGTTTAAACTTACGAGTTGAGAGTCGGCTTTATAATCGGTGTAATAAAAAGATAATAACATATTAGAACAACTATATCATACAAATAGGTAGCCAAAACTGGCCCGTTGGTGTAGTGGTTAGTCCTCCTGACTGCAAAGCCAAAGGTCGTGGGTTCGATTCGCACCCAGGACAAAATATTTGTGCGATGAGCATAGGTATTTGTTCTGTGTCTGGGTGTTAATTATTTATATAAGTATGTATTTAAAAA
>DWHO01000738.1:0-18082 GCA_018247575.1 Eurytides lysithous rurik
AATCGAATGCAGTTATTAAGAATTCTGTCGAGTTTATTGAGTAGATCTGCATTCAGGTCAAAGTAGCACACATCACCCTAGTCGAAGGATTAAGGTCTGTACGAGCAGTTCTTTAGTTTTTGTAGTCAGAAAATTTTTTAATCGATAGAGACAACGGAGAGTATTCGTTACTTTTTGGCTGACGTTCGTGACTTGAACTTTCCAACTAAGCGTCCTATCAATGTACAAGCCACGGTTCTTCACATTCTGGCTGATAGGTATGGGTATGCTGTTAAATAAAATTGTATCAAGATTGTCTAGATCTACCTTGCACAAAGTACGAGAGCTACTAATAACAATGGCTTGGCATTTACTTGGGTTAGCCATCAATCCAAACCAAATTAGTCCAAATCTTGATAGCCCTGAAGTCCTGATTACTTTTACGAAGGGCTTCTGGAATATGATCTATTGTGGCCTGAGCGTATAATTGGAGATCATCAGCATATAGATGGCACGCACATTGAAGTTCACTAGTGATGAGATTTATAAAAATAGAAAATAAAAGTGGGGAGAGAATACCGCCTCGAGGAACACCAGTTGCAAGATATAGCCAGCTTGATGACGATTCACCAACTTTAACTGATTGCTGGCGCCTGACTTTAGCTGATTGGTGAAATCGTGGTACTAATCCGGTTCGAGCCGGCCCATTCAGCAGCGAGAGCAGCCGCGTGGCTCTACCACCGTAAAATATTATTAATATATATTTTCTTCGCAGGTCTGTCTGAAGAAGACCGAACTCTTATCGTTAATCGTGTCAACATAATATTTCACGTTGCAGCAAGCGTTCGGTAAGTTGGTAGAGATTTTTAGATTCTTGCAAATCACTTAAGTATGAACTAACTCTGGCCAATTTTATCCTTCTCCGTGCACCCAATAGGCTGAACTGCCTCCGTGGCTTAGTGGTAAACGCCCGCGCTTCAGAAATCGATGGTCGTGGGTTCGAATCCTGCGGAGGACAATGACTTTGTGTTGTTGTTCCTTAGTTGGGCTAGAGCATTACGGGCTGATTACCTGATTTCCTGAAAAGTAATATGATCCATGCGTCGGATGGGCATGTAAAAAGTCGGTCCCGGCTTCTTGTCGACGTCGTCTAGCGGTAGCTTGGAGAAGTCGTTTTTCACCGGTTGTGTCAGTTACCCGTCCCAACGGGCTACGAGAGTAAAGGAAGAGTGAGTACACCTGTGTCCTGTGGGCACTATAATATATCCCGCGCCCTCGGCTGATCTCTTGTAGAGTGACTGCTATGGCCAGAATCGGTCGGGAGGACTATTATTATTAGGCTGTACTAAGTTTTCTCTTCATGCGTTAATATAAAAGGGTCGCCGATATTTCGATATCAATAAAATATTCACTGAGATGTAAGCAGAGACCATTTATTCTAGATTCGACGATCCACTCGAAGTCGCCGCGCGCCTTAATCTTAGAGGGACAAAAGAAATTGTGGAGTTGGCCAAAGACGTCCGATTTTTAGAGGTAAGCACCTATTCCAAATTGAAACTGTTCTCACCGATTTAAACGGGTTTATTTTAATCTCCGTTTCCATACACTTTTAAAATTTAACTAATAATTACGGGGACAAAGTAATGCGAAGAGTTAATCATACGCCAGATGGTAAGCGATACTTTACAATATGTCCACACGGAATCTCCTAGGCAAGGAAGGATATTCTATACATCTAGACACAACAACAATATATTTATATTTTATGTCACTATGCAAAGTAATTAGGTATGTGATATTCATATTACACTTCAAAGTTAAATACAGTATTGATAACACATTACTGTTGGGTGCTTTAATAACAATGTAGGCTTACTACTTAGAAAAGTTGGTGGAGTAATTAAATGCTATTAAATTTATCGTTTACAATAATTATACTGTCACTAGCTTCACCGTTTGTTTAGTAACACAGAACATGTTTATCGACATTATCAAGACAAACCTGGCCTAGAGACCAGTCTCCATTAGCTCCATCTCCATAACCACTACACCAACGGGCCAGCCCGTTGGTGTATTGGTTAGTGCTTCTGACTGCAAAACTAAAAGGTCGTGGGTTCGATTCCCACCTAGGACAAAATATTTGTGCGATGAGCATAGGTACACCTATGCTAGGTGGGTAGGTTCTCTGTCTGAGTGTTAATTATCTATGTAAGTATATATTTAAAAATATATAAGTATGTATATCAGCTGACTGATTACAAAAGTACATGGTTTGGGATTAGATGGCAATGTGTGTGATGTCCAATGATATTTAAAAAAAAAACCCTTGGTTGACGGGTCCTCTTCTTTTCAGGCCCTTGTACATGTCTCGACATCCTACGCGAACACCAACAGGGACCCAGTTGAAGAGGTGATGTATCCCCCCCACGCCGATTGGAGGGACACGCTGTTGGTTTGCGAACATACCGACGAGCACACATTAAAGGTGCTTACGCCGAAGTGAGTTTGTTTAGTGATTGTCCGAGAGCTTAATTAGTGCGCTGATTAGACAAGGCTAGTGACTATGAAGAGTTCACATTGTGAAAGATTTTTTATTTGACTTTGATAGTGAGACGAGTGAGTAAATGGTTTTACGCAATACAGTTTGGTACAACATTACTTTACTGTTTTGACCAGCCAAACGGATCGCAGCGTGCACCGACATTAGTTGCTGAATCGCTATTTCCTTTAAAAAAATTATTCTTCACGCTGAAACAAAGTAATTGAATTGAAAACTTGCGGATTTTTCTAAGTGCACACCTTCATAGAATATTTCATAGCATTTTCTTTCATTTTTATTTGACACATAGAAAGTACTGCTGTGTTTCGGTTTGAATGACAATATAGAGATATAACATCTTAAACCTCTCGGTGACGAGCGCACTGTAGAGACAAGGGGGTCTGTGTAGTTGTAGGCGTGTTTCCCACTATCAGATCTACACAGACAGATTTCGTCTAGGGATGTTATCTTATAAAAAATAAAGCAAAAAAGGTTTTTGTGTGGAATTTGATGGTAAGGGAAGTGAGCAGATCGCCTCCCTTGAGATAAGATAAATACCCTTACGACATTGCCAATATCACTTAATTTTTCGAACCAACGAAACAGATCGAAACACTGTGAATTAAATTGGTGAATCTCCATTCGCGGTAATGTCTTTTAAGCGTTGACCTTCACACTGGAACAAAGTAAATCGTATAGTATTCAACAGCAATGGAACGGCTATGGATTTCTATAGGAGATAAAATGACGACTGTTTATATTTATGTCCGGACATCTATTTATATTTATGTGCAATTTCAGATACCTTGGGGAGCTGCCCAACACTTACACCTTTACGAAGCAACTCGCCGAGCACGCAGTTTATGAACAGAAGGGAAAACTGCCCATCGTTATTATTCGACCGTCGATAGGTAACGATTTAAATATTTTAAACATGCAAAAAACTTAAGCTTTACTTGAAACGGATAAATACCACGACCTCACACACAGAAAATCGACTTGAAGTGGGAGTGTTTGTGCTTTGACGTTTCGTCCGGTGAGTGATGTGGCCAATGGCCCACCCTCCACCCTCCCCTCTCTTATAAATAGCACCTTTTTAAGAAGAAAGCCTATTTCCACCGTTGCAAATTTCCATAGGCAGTGGTGATCGCTTATTCGTTTGCCTTCTAATGTACAAAAAAGAAAAAATATGCAGCGCTATTACATTGAGCTAAAGAAAAATTAATTGATTGAATCAATTGTATTTTCCAGTGATATCGAGCGTCGAAGAACCGATGCCGGGTTGGATAGAGAACTTCAACGGTCCCGTTGGCCTGCTAGTTGCAAGTGGAAAAGGTGAGTTATGCGTCCGTTCGTCTCTACGTCAATTACTATCGATAGAATCCAATCGATAACTGCAATACTCGTCAGTTAGCTGTGGTAGCTTAGTATCCAGGCGCTCGCTTTAAACTCAATATACTCGAGGAACCTGAGTTCAAATCCCGGTGCCAGCAACGATGAATTTATTAATTTATAATTACCTATTTTAAGTGCTGATTTACCATTTGCTTAACGGTGAAGCAAAATATCGTAAGGAAATCTACATATTTAAGAAACATTTAGGAGAATCTTAAATATGTGAAGTCCGTCAATCGGCAGTGGAGCCGCGTGGCCGTCTGTGCCCTTATTTCCTCTGTATAGAGGAGGCCTGTGCCCAGTGGGACATATATAGGCTGTATAGCCAAAACTTACTGAAGCGAGACCTGACTAATTACCAATCGTCGACCATCGACATCTGATGACGACTTTAAGCTGATTGCAGATAAAAAATGAAACGAAAAAAATTTGTATACATAAGTTTTATTTCCAGGCATCCTTCGTAGCATATACTCGAAACCGGACTTGGCTGCCGACTACATGCCCGTTGATGTGGCTATCAAGAGTTTCGTCGCAGCCGCCTGGCTCAGAGGAACGATCAAGTAATCTCTACTATTATAGTTTTTCCAAATTTCAAAAACCTTTATTCGTGTCGTCATTTTTAAAATTATCAAATTCTGTGTTGTCAATCCAAGAGGAATCCACCACCGCCTTGGCTACTCTGTTGAGAATAGTCGGCGCAGAACTCAACATTTGAAGACAACTTGAATATTTGGGTGTCTTCAATTGTTTTCTTTTCTAATCGGTTTGCTGTGAAGTCGTGGGGCCATTCGATTTGCGAATGGGCTATACCAGTCGCACATAGAAAGCAAATACTTGTAGTAAAAGATACAGTAGTCGAATAGATCCTACAATTAGTCAACGAAAAAGTCGATAACCCTACTTCGACCCGTACCGACCCGACCGACATCGAAGACTTGATATTATGTCCCTATGCTAAGTTACACTGACGCATTGCCTTTCATATTAGACTTGTAGTACACGTCGCTGTTTGACGGCAAAGCAACTGGGAATACAGTAATACCCTGACGAATTCCGGAATATAGTCTTGTCACTAATTTTCATCGGGAAACGTTTATTGCAAGGTTTCAGAATTTTTAAGTATTACACCTTGCGCTTCGAAGATACACCAGGAGACTCCTCAAAAGCGAGTGGCTAATGTACGATGATTGGCAGATTTATTTGCTGCCATCCGGTCCAGTCAACCTCTTGTTAAGGAATGTTTTTAAGGTTGCAGCCCACGGACGATATTCCTATTTACAATTGCTGCGCTGGCCAACTTAACAAGAACACCGTGAATGAGATCGTAGAGTTGGGTCACAGGGTGATCAATACTTTGCCACTGGATGATTGCTTGTGGAGGGCCGGTGGTTCTATCACCACGTCAAAGATCATACATTATATCAAGGTACACAATTTATTATTATCGAAAGCCTTTCATATTATTTTGCTGGCCCGTTGGTGTAGTAGTTAGTGCACCTGACTGCAAAACCAAAGGTCGTGGGTTCGCTTCCCACCCAGGACAAAGTATTTGTGCGATGAGCATAGGTATTTTTCCTGTGTCTGGGTGTTAATTATCTATATAAGTATATATTTAAAAATATATATGTATGTATATAAGTTGTCTGATCACCATAGTACAGGCATTGCCTAGTTTGGGATCAGATGGCAATGTGTGAGATGTCCGATAATATTATTATTATTAATATTACAATTTTCTTGATTGTTTTTATAATCGTCGATCACTATTATTGATTTAGGAGCTATTAAAAGTTGTAGGTCGATTTATTTAGTCCTAAAGTCAGAAAAATCGATAACTTTTGCGGTACCAGAAAGTTATATTCTATAAAATCAAATAACGAAAAATCTTCCAGTGTACTAATATCATGCAACCATCTTCTATGATCGAGAATTATAAATTTTATTCAAACTTGAATTGCGATTACATTTTTTATTTATTTCAGGTTTTACTTCTACATTTTCTACCGGCGATTTTGATTGACTCATTGCTGTGGTTATTAGGAAGGAAACCAATGTAAGTGTCGTAGTTTTTTTTAGTTTTATATTATATTCGAAGGTTTTTAAAGCCTGCTTGCTTTTTAATCGAAACATGAAAACGAATATATCAGATTAGTGTTTTCTATTTTTTTAGTGTACTTACTAATTTATTACTTAACTACGCAGAAGCTTATACTAGTAATTAAGTTAGTAATTAAGCAGTAAATCTATATTTTCTTAAACGTTATTTTTTATGTTTATTTATATACACACCTCTACTATTATCTTATTAGAGCAGCCCGATGCAATAGTTTACCCAGTATCACAGAAATGACATTATGTATAAGTATAATATATGTATATAAAGTGGAACCAAAAATAAAATAATATAATGATAACCGCTAGGAAAAAAAATATAACAAATATAAAAGGGAAATTATTCGTATATACAAGTATAAAGAACATTCAAAGAAAATTCAATGTGAATCAGTTTACGATGGAGCATAGGACATATGCTTTCAGCCTAAATTCATGTCTATGACGGTAGAACAGGTCAACATCAAGCGGGCAATGCTCGTGTGGAGGGGGCTTTAGCTAGAAGGTGATATAGATGACAAAGATAATTCAATACTTTCAGGCTGGTTAAAATTCAAAGAAGGATTTACATAGCCAACCTGGCGCTACAGTACTACATAACAAAGCAGTGGACATTTAGTAACGACAACTTTGTAACGCTCCGGAGTTGCCTGAAGGAGGCGGATAAGGGTCATTTCTATTACGACATGGAAAACATCGAACCGTTTGATTTCTTCCTTAAGAGCTGCGCCACTGCGAAGAGATATTTGTTGAACGAAAAGGACGAGGACATTCCCAAAGCTAGAGCACATTATAGAAGGTATGTCACTTTCTTTTTTCTTTTAAAACGCCCCCCGTACTAAAAATAATATTCCTGTGTCGCAATGATTTTCACAAACATAACAATGCAGACACAAAGTGGATGACACGTCTGGCGCAATTACTGAGCTATTGGTTTTGGCGTCTCAAATCGTGAGTTCGATTCCAACACCGGGTTAATATTTGAATAAACTTAAAAAGTACAGATAGGAGCGCAATAGCAGTTGGCAATGTGATCGTTCGAACCTCTACGCCATCTGTCTGTGTAGTCCCAATGAAACGTGATTTAAATTGAATTTATTAGATATTAACGACATCCCAAGTCGTGCGAATACTGTTATAGTCATTTTATTGATATTGAACCTCGAAAACTGGAACACAGTAATGCGTTCACATAACTGTCTTTGTACTTCAATAAAAATATTTAGATTTTGACCTATTTTAATTCCTTTAAATGCCGAATGGCGTTCTCTGCGAGTCTGCACCATAGAGTGGTACTGCTAAATTGTAGTAGATGCCTTAAAAACATACCATAAAGAAAATATTATTAGTTTAAAAAAGTAATATTACAGAAGTATCATTGCATCGAGGAGTCGTTACTAAGAAGTCGATTTAATAGTATGGCTATAAACGTAAAGGAACAGTGAATGTACATGTTGTCTGTACAAACAATTATGTATATATATGATGTCCTCCCGACCAAATCCGGCCACGGCGGCTGATCTACAAGTGATCAGTCAAGTGCGCAGGATATATTATAGTGCACAAGCGTTTGCGCAGACACTCTTCCTCTCTTCCTTTCTCTCTCTCTCTTTCCTCACTCTTCCTTTTACTCTCATAGCCCGATGGTATCCAATTCATGGAAAGGTTATCCAATTCTTGGAAACTATTCATCAACATTTCCACGGATTCGGTGATCCGATGAAGCTTTATAGAGCCGCATAGGCTAAATCACTAAATTAGCATCAACGTCAGTCCAGATAAGATGGGACGGATAACCGACACGACCGGAGAGAGATAAGGCGCAGAGGCGGTGACATTAAGCCGACCTCTTAATAATGACTTCTCCAAGCCATCGCTAGATGGCGTCGACAAGAAGCCTGGACCGACTTTTTACATGCCCATCCGACGCAGGGATCATCTTACTTTTCAGGCAATCGGGTGACTAGCCCGTAATGCCCTAATCCAAATAAGAAACAACAACACAAAGTCATTGACCTCCGCGGGAACCCACGATCAAACCCACGACCTCCGTTTGGTAAAGCGCGGACCCATATATATATATAAATTTAATATCAATCATGAGAGCAATCTGCCGACAATTTAATGTCACTTATATTGATCACATTTTACATTGTCGTTTATTTGTTTCAGAATGATAATGCTGGATATAATAGTGCAGTCTTTATTTTATGCATTCGTTTTCTGGCGACTGTTCCATATAAGCTACGTTCAAGACTTAATTCAGTGTATCTCTAGTATGTTCTTCTAAATGTATGTCACTCGATTTCTTTTTGTTTTTGTAATTTGCAATTGGAGACATCCACTCCATTTCACCCACCTCCTCACATTAAAATAACGCGGATTCCTCAGACTAAGCTAGCAATAGACGCTGCTGCATATAAACTATTACAGTGCCATACATGTTGAACTGTGACAGTCAAAAGCTGTTGTTAGCACTGTACTGTTCTTGACACTGAAATGCATCATCTAATATCAGTAATTTCTTGGGAAACACTGGTAATCAGCCATAGCAGATTACCACGCTGGATCCTAGCTGAAGAGTAGAAGCCGATGTCGAAAGAAATAAAACAAAACAAAAACGTACGCATATAAAATCCTTTATTCTAAATTATAATAACAGTATAATGCAAGTTGAAGACTCAGACAAGGGAAACAACGTAGCTTCTTTCTTAAAATTAAAAACAACGAGCAGTCGATTTAGTTTAGATTAGTTCGATAGCACAAAACGATTTGTACTAGTCCGTTAACATTTAATAAGGCAAGTATTTATAGGCTTCACGTTAACAATTGTTTTTATAACCTAAGATATCTATGCAGCATTTATTTATTGACCCTGGGGTAGACTGAGTTGTCGCTCTAGGCCTGTTGGCAAGGATCGCCGAATTTCCAAATGCAAATACAATTTCGAGCAATTAATACATTAGTACCAACTTAAAAACAGTTCTATCAATTACGAAAAAAGCTAATTAAAATAGGAGGACATACCTTGCAAAAGCTTTTCAGGCGAAAATATACTAACCAAATATTGAATACTGTGCAATGAAAGAAGAAAATGGACACTATTTTTTCCAATTAAAATACTTCTGTTTTACATTACAAAGGAGATGGCACTGACTTACTATAAAATACATGGATACAAATATGAAGCGATGATTTTCTATTTGAAACACGACACGTCATCCACTAACCCATTGCAAAGTCTATATGACATATTATATCGACATATTGCAACAATAACATGTAGCCTCTGGTCAATATAAATTCCACTCAATCTATATTAATGTCACATCGAAAGAGAAATCTCTTGTTGGATGTCTCGCGACAAAACAAAATGACCTATTTTATAAAACGTTTCTTTACGACTGAGATTTTTGACGAAATATTTCTGTTATTATTCGTTGACATATTTTTATCATACTAACACTTTCAAATCTGACTGTCTGGCTGAATTGTCCTGATTAAAGGAAGTTCCGTGTTCCGAAATAAACTGTGTGATTTGAGCATTTACGTAACAATTTCTAGACTTGATGAAAACATTTTATCACCACGTTTTCTAAAGTATTCACTTGTATTATAAATAAGCATTATTTGCGAGCTCTTATCTCTCGACAAAGGTGCCAGTACATATATGTGATGGAACGTCTTCACAGATTATTAAACATTATACAGAACACGGCCTAGATAAAACAGTTATAACTGATTCTTATAAAGTCAGCATATAGGTGATTTAAAAATGCGGGAATCAGAAATTAATAAAACTTGAATAAAATCAGTTGAAATACTAGATTATTCGAAGGTCAGAGAGAGAGAAACCAAAACTCTATTTCAAGCGTATCTGGAATAACTTCTCTCCCGACTAATTTCGGCCACGGTGGCTAAGCGACACGACCGGTAAGAGATCAGGTGCTGAGGTAATGGGCATTAAATCGATCTTCATGTCACCACTAGATAACATCAGCAAGTAGCCGGGACAGACTTTTTAAATACTCATCCGCCTCATGGGTAATCTTACTTTCAGTAAATCAGGTGAACAAACTATATACCCCAAGCCAACTTAAGAAACAACAGCGTAAAGTCATCGCCCTCCCCAGGATTTGAACCCACGTTCTCTAACGTAAATTGGTATATGCCTTATACCAGTAGGTAGCGGAGGTAGTAAATAATCATATCTGGAATAATTGAGCAAAATGTCTTTAAAACTTATGTACAAACTTATCTTAAGGGCCCTTCGTCTAGCTTTAGTGGTCCCCACCACTAAATTTTTGATTAATAATAAATTAAAAAAGAAGCAGAAAGAAATATTATGTAATGTCACGGTACTAGGGACTAGGAAGTATTGTGTATGCTTTGCATAAAATTGCATATATTCGAAGAATGCCAAAAAAAAATAAGTATATGCCAGATACTGTATCTGGCATAGACTTATTGAATTTTATATTTTCGGGTTTCTCTGGAAAAGTAAATTATATAATAACATAAAAAATACATAATGTCACTTAATCGTACAATGAGCAACAGAAATTGATAAATTAAAAAAAATTAACAGGCACCCTCTAAGGATCCCTGGAAGAAAAAATAATGTCTATGGTATTTATGAAGGAATCAGTTTTTATTTAAACAGACGCTGCTTACAGTTCAAAAACGTAATTTGACGCATAACACTTGAACTTAAGTCTTCTGAGGAATGGGGTCTAGCAAGAATCACTTTCTATTAGCGATATCTCTAGTAGGGAAGGTCAAGGTCATATGAATTTGAGCTGAGCTTCGCATAAAATAAAAGTGACTTTGTCTAAGCCCCAAGAATATACATTAAATGTACAATAAATAAATATCTTTAACTATAATTTTTATAAAAGTAAATTACATCGTACAGCAATCGCAATTGCCGTCTAGTTAAGACAATATTGATGCGTTAAGAACTCAGGTTTTTATAATAAACCCATTGGTTAAATTAAAAAAAAAAAACACATCTTTATTAATAATTTATCGACAATCAATTTGGTTGGATATTTCTATGAATCGTTATAACGACAGATTGGATGTTCGACAGATTACATCCTAACATTATATCACAGTGGTGCGAAAAATACGCAACGGATTAGCGCACTACTGGAATGTTTTCTATATGAAAGTGACGCTGTCCACTTATAGCTTTTCTTATTAAGCTAATTGTAAGTCTTTAAAAGTTAACGTATTGATGCCACAAGCCAACAATGCGACCCATCCAGAAAGTTCTTTTGAAATGTACACCATTGTAAGATATGCACGATTTGATCGTCACTAGAGCAGTATCGACATCGACATTGTCTGAAACACGGCGCATCATTCACAACAGATGACACAAGACATGATTGAGGTGTGAGTTGCTACGGAGTTTAAAAGGGCAACTTATTAAACAGTCACTGCTGCGATGTCGGCACTATTAACACATCCGAGCACATCACTTTCAAAGAGATCTTCTTATGCTCGTTGCTTGACGTTAGTAAATTTCAAACAGGGGGAATCATGATTCTCTTGACCGTCAACTGCTAACGATGTCGATAAGTCCATACCAAGCACATCTCTCACAGGCTTGACAGTGGCGATATTCAGCCGATATGTATGTGGAGCTCAGGAGTCCTTGACTCCTCGTCATCCGGCAACATTGCGCTGGATTCATCGAAGCCGTCATCGACCACCTCAAGGTATTTGCAGTCACCGAACCTATATTCGCATTCGTTTTCGCTGGCGCTATTAGCATTGCTCTCGGCCGAATCAGTGTCATCAATAAGCGAGTCCTTGCGACTGCCTTTGATTTGGGTCGAGTCGCTTCTGAACACACCCTTGACACTATCAATCGATTCCTGCACTTTGTCCGACAGAAGATGGCCAAGTTCCTGGATAGTGCCTTGTATCTGCTTCTCTTGTATACACGGGTCTGAGCTATCGGAGTCTGTTAGGGGTATTTCGCAGGGTGCGTAAATCGAGTTTTTTCTGCCTTTCTCCTGCTCCAACCAGTGTCTGCTTTTGAAATTAAAGTTGCATTTCCTACTCTTTCCGTCATAGCTCTTGAACATTATCTTGAACGTTACTATGTAAGTGGTCATAAGTATTAGGATTGCACCGATAGCGAAGCAGATGTACATAGCGCACTTCTCGACGACCGGTAGCACGTTGAGATATAGACCGAACCTCTGTTGCAGCGATGGTGTTAGCGTGTACATTCTCTGTAATTACGAAATACGGGATTATGTATTGTGCGACAGTTTTACGGCGATTTTTATGACATTTTTGGACGAGGAAATTTATATTATAATTAAGAGCAACCAACAATAACCACGTAATTACCATTTTTTTGAATAACTGTGCTATATCTTAGTAACCAAATGCCAACGTTATTATTGGTTGAGCTTATGCGACCAAACAGAAATTTTATTTTACTTACAATATCAAACCATAGTAAGGGTAAATACATATTCGAGAATCTTTCAGCGTTCTTGATCGAAGATATGTCATCCAGTGCCATGTTGATCTGGAACTTGGAGCTAACGTCTAACGGGAGGCCGGAATCGGGTTGAATCCAAAATCTAAAAAGAAAATTATATTATAGTAAGAAGGTGGTATTATAATCCATAATATATAGATGTGCACAAAAAAGAATTAAAAGATATTTTATTTTAGATTCCTCGGTGATTTAAGACATTAAATTCTATATAATAATACACAAGTAGTTTCACAGACATAGGTTTCAAGTTTCACTCTATTCTCATAACCTTATGGGACCGATACGCTTTATAACCAAAGAGGTGCAGAGGCATTAAATATACCTCTTGAAAACAACTACTTCAAGCAGGATTCCTGCCTGGATTAGCTTCTGATCCTGCTTGGGGTAGCCAGAGCCGCCTGTAAAAAGGTCCTGTCGTCCTGTCGGTTCTGCCTATTTGTGGCATTGACTAGCAGGCGGGTCTAACTTTTTACTTGTTACGTCAACTTATGTTCCTTTCTATTTATCATCCGATAATCAGACTTTTATGTTATAGCCAACCAAAGAGAACAAAAGGTCTTTACAACCATCCGCCCTGTGACCCTTTCAGATTTGTAAACCACGGAGGCAGTTAGAAAAAGAATAGAAGTAATTCGATAAGAAGAGAAGAATCTCATTAACGAACATACCTAGTTTCATGTTGTTCCTTGTTTGGAGTGAGACCTTCCACTTTGCTGAATAATATATCATCTCCTTTGTAGAAATGAGGATAGGATAGTGCGATAGGGAAGCTGTAATAACAGTCCGCCACGTCTATTAGGCCTTCAGGAAGACATTTGCCTGGAAAATAAAATTGACATACTTCAGGGCCATTCCTTACACCAAATGTCATCTTATTTGAGAACTAATACGAGTTGGAGAAGTTGTTCAGCGCTTGAGCATTATTTATTAAAAAAATAATAATAATCAAATATAAT
Source organism: Eurytides lysithous rurik (assembly GCA_018247575.1). NCBI lineage: Eukaryota > Metazoa > Arthropoda > Insecta > Lepidoptera > Papilionidae > Eurytides > Eurytides lysithous. The sequence goes on from DWHO01000738.1 coordinate 13,511, forward strand.
ATAAAGCTTTGATATGATATTTGAAGCATTTTGACTAATATTTTTGGAAGGTTTAAATTTGGAAAGAAATACAACAAAGCTGCAGAATGCTGATTCAAGGCGAAACAATTCATTAAATGTTTATTTATATAACAATTACCTCTTCTACAGAAGCATTTGTTCTCATCTATAGTCTTCCCATTATCCAACATGTGTTCAGGGAATGTGTACATGTAACCTTTAAGGCCACTTCTCACGCCTTCTTCAACGGGAATCTGTAAAAAAACTTACTCTGTAATAAAACTTATAAATAACATAACAAATAAAAAATAGTTCAAGTTAGGCACTAGACGCTACCACTGGCTATCAAAAATATTGGTCAAGATTGTGGTCTATCACATTTATTTCATATATTTTACCGCAAAACTACTGTTAAGATACTATACTTTGACCAACTAAAGAAAATTATCTCAGCGTTACAGTCTGTGAAGTGAGGAAAGTAAGACAATTGACAGCTCGACATTTCTATAATATTCTGTCTGTTAGTGCTGCTGAGATAATGTCAATATTTATTCTTAAAAAAAAAGATCTGTGCGAGTTGTTTGTACCCTGGGAGTATGAAATTTCCTGTGAGATGTCTTTAAAAAAAATGTTATTCTGATGGTTGCCTCACAACATAATATACTCTGTAAAATATTATTTATCCCACAAAATTTTGATACTTTCTTATAACTTATTAATATTAGAAATAAAAATAAGCTTGTAACACCCCGATTTCATCTCCAAGAGGTGAAAAAAATTCTTCACGGGCTTGAATATACGCATATATAAAACTATTTGGAAGTAAAATTCAATACTGATTGGATCTACATTTGTCACTCAAATATAAGGGATGATATATCTTTATAATTAATTATCTATATTTAATATATCTTAGTAATTACTCAGGACACATTGCCTTTTTAAATTGAACTTTGGAAGTACAGAAATAAAATAGAATTTTGTGTGAAAAAGAGGAAGGAAAATATGATCTTACCAGTGGTGCGGCCCTGCATAAACTTTTTCTGTAGAATAGAATCGATTGGTTGAATGAGACGCCGCTCTTGAACTTTGTGCCATCAGAAGCGTACTGAACGTTGGAGCAGTGCTTGCCATCCCATTGGGGGAGGTCGGTAGAGCCCCGATAGGTGTCGATAAGGCCTGAGTTGGTGACGTCATCCGTCCCCGTGAATATTGTCTCGTAGTCACCGTTGAAATCGTACATCTGTTCATACCAATTTGATTTGAATATTTATTATTTATTACCTTAAAGTGCTATCTCTAATTTAAGGTTATACAATTAAAACGAGTAATATATTGTTATAAGAGCATTGTACATTCATAAATTTCCCATGGACAAACGCCTAGAGCAAGAATTATCCGTATTTCAGACAAATATTTGCCACTGGTGGGATTCTAACCCACGATATGTAACTACGAAATTAACACCTTAGCAACATAGCCAATTGAATTTCAGTGACAGTTATTTAAAAAAACGGTAAACAGCAGATTGCATAGAATGCTTTTACACGCATAGATTAATACAGGCTGACGTTGTTGATGATGACAATTCTTCCCTTCTTGCAATTAGTAATATAGGGGATTTCAAAATAACAATGATAAATTTAGAAACTCTGTAATAAATCGGTTGTCACTTTGATTGAAGTCATTAGAACTTGTGACGTCAGTGCCAATACGTTGTGATATTGGTTCGAATAAGCTATTAAGTTAATTTGTTTTAAACGTCTTAGTTGTTTACGTATTAACACATTGTCATAAAAATTTCAAACTTGATTGAACATGAACTTGTTGAAATAATTAATTAAAAGGAGATAAACTCCTTGAAATTATAAAATGTACGCGGAAGCAATTATAAACAACACGTTTTTGATATTTTAAACAGAGCCAGAGACAAACGAGCAAACGACTCCTGATGGTAAGCAATTACCGTTTCTCATGGGCATTTGCAACATCAAAGGGATTTTTGGGAGGGGCAGTTTCCCTCCCAAAAAGGGAGGGGAGGCACCTCACTCCCCACACTTCCGATTTATGCCAATTTTCTGTTTGTTTTTTTAACAACTTCAATTTCCCCGGATCGAGCCAGCTTATTCAACAGCAGACATTTGGAAAATTAATCATCATTTTTTATAAACGTCTTTACTTTGAACTAATTTTTCGAAGGAAAGACTGTTTCAGTGTCCGTTCTTCGTAACCTAAGCACATATCTACCTTTTATACAAAACCCCCTCAATAAGAAAATCGTACGCCGAATGGTAAGTAACACGCTTGCCCGCAAACAAAACCATAGTCCTCCCTTGACGTTTCGGTCTGCTTTGCATTCACCACAAAAATATATAAGTTCTGGAGCTCGATGTTTCTTCAGATTGTTTCTTTTTTGTGACCAAATTTGAAGAGACGAAACCTTCTTAAAAATTTGCCTACTGTACCAGGGTATATCACTTGCAAACCATCAAGAAAATGTGTCTTCGGATACCTCACTCACCGGGCGAATTGTAAATGGTCAAAGCCTTCCACTTTTGAACCGCACGCTCGTGGCTAGGAAACACAGGTTTCACAAACACGACAATTTCGTTCGCCTACCTGAAAATATACTTTAATTCCAGGCTTGAACTTACCCTGTCAATCAGACCAAGCTTGTCGAAATAGATCCATCCCGGCATGAACGTGTTGCCCAGGGTCATCAGTTCGGATTTATACCCCATCATAAATTCTCTGGCCGTCATCTTAGCGATCGGTTGGCTGTTGGTCAATGATATCAGGTTGTTTAAACCGAAACGGGTGAACATAGATTGTTTCGACACCACGTTTGCTATACTCTGAAAATAAAACATGGAACATGTTAATATCATATTAGAGGTTCTCTTCAGAGTATAAATACCTTTTTATTTATTGAGTAATATAGTTCTTTACTATGACATTTATGCCAATACCAAATTTCATCTTTTTCCGGGAACGCATTAGGCTATAAAGTTTTCTCTTTACGTATTAATAGGTATATAAACAAAAGTATGTCCGGAACAAACCAGATAACAGTTATTTTTAGATATAATTAGACCGTATGAATTATTTTTAAACCATACCATACCATCTATGTGGTGCTGCACTGTATAATGTATTTTTACGAGGTACCGCCACTAATCACTTTGGCTCGCAATTTTTGATTTTTAAATTTCTATCTAACTTTTACAGCATTCGCGGTTGTGCTCAAAAAAGACTAGATTTGGTGTCGAATTAAAACCTGGCTACCGTCCAGTGTTTTGAGTAAGTTATAATATTCAAAGTGGATGAAGTATAAAACAACTAAGATGGCCGTCTAATTAAATTACATGCAAATAGTTATTATAATGTCATGTACAACTGAGGTAAGTGCCTCACAGTTGGTCAAATTATCACTTATAATTAAAAGGTGTTTTATATCTTTGATCATTACATTTTCTGGTAATATTCCACTTGAAACTGGATCACGGAAATGTTTGCGTTACGCATAAATGTTTTCTAACAGAATTCATTAGTATTGCTCAGGTTTTACGGTCACCGCTTTTTTAACGGTGGTAGAGCCACGCAGCTGTTCCCGCTGCTGAATGGGCCGCCTCGAATCGGATAAGCACCGCGATCTCACAGAAAATCGACAGTGTTTTTGCTTTCGCGTTTCATCCGGTGAGTGAGGTAGCCGATGGCCCATCTCTCTCCCTCCCCTTCCTACCTCTTCCTGCATCCGCTCCGCCCTTTCCGCTCCCTCTCTCTTCCCACCCTCTCACTCCTCCTCCCTCTCTCTTTTAAAATCCCCACTGCCCCTTAAAGGCTGGCAACGCATTTGCTAGTTTTGGAATACTGCAAATGTCCATGGGCAACGGTGATCACTCAGGGGTAACAGTAAAGGGGTAGGTTCAGGCGTAACGTCTGTGGTTTTTAACAGCATACAACGGACACTAAGTAACATACATATATATTCGATACTATATATTATACGATATTCCATGTTCGGGCCCTATTTTTTTATTTTCATTAAAGCAAACAAACAGCATCTTACATCTAGTATGTTATACAATTATTCTATTTTGTCTCACAAAGGGCTTTATTCCTGTACGTTGTTGTTCCTTGTAGAAGAATTTCCAAAGTATGATGATGATCCTAAACATGATGGTTATCCTTTGTAACGAAGCTAGTAGAGGAACGATTTACTCCACAGTCAACATTGGATATAACCAAGTCCTAGCTCTTTCCCGTTAGCATTCGTTACAGAATTGATTTGAATAAAGCATCAAATACTAAGTATCAAATAGAATCATTATTAGGAAGCTTATCACAATTAATTTTGTCGTCAAATTTGCACACAAACTTTATTTCGTATGGACGATTTCAGTGTCAAAATAGTTCAATCCACGGGTTCTTTAAAGGGGTCTTTTTACAGTTTATTACTGTAAGTTGTTCTATTTTTGAACGGATACTTCTTTATTTATTTATTTATTTAAATTAAAAAATATAAGTTTACAGTTTACACCAAAACACTTACATTTTAATTACAGTTAAATT
>DWHO01000739.1:0-18080 GCA_018247575.1 Eurytides lysithous rurik
TTACGTAGTGGCGGTACTACCATACAATCCCATAAGCCTGGCTTGCCCTACTAAGGAGTAAAATTTTTAAATTTTAATTAGCACATAATTCCCGAATAATTTATTTTTAAATTTGGGCGTTGCGGAAATTATAAATTTTACTCCTTAGTAGGGCAAGCCGGGCCTTATGGGCTTGTATGGTAGTACCGTCACTGCATTTACGGATAGTTAGAGCAAGTGAAGTTCAAAAATTAACACCACGTGTTTTTGTAATTTTAGAATATTAAAAGTATAGTTTTACTCCTTCTACTTAAATTAACTTAAACTTGACTTATTATTTATATTTTAAATGCAAAAAAAAAAAAACATAAATTTTAATTTTTTTTTACTTTTATTTAAAGTGTAAAATCGATAATAAATAAAAATCAATAGCCGGAAAACAGTTATAATTGCATACAAATAACATTCTTAACTTTTTTTACACTCGGGAGAAATGGTTCGCGAGTGACAGAGTATCACGAAGAATGAAAGTCAGATGTGTCACTAGAAGGGCTTCTGAGCTCTTATGTGACATCCACAGAATAGAAAAGCAGACTCACCTGGCTGGTGCAAGCGCTCCACAGGTACACGCAGCTGCCCAGGCCGACGCTGAGAACGTTCTGGGCGGACCAGTCCACCAGGTTGAGGTAGAAGTCGTCCTGCAACTCCGGCGCGTCCAGAACTTTAAACGGGATCCGCGATATCTTGCGTGTCGCCTTGCGCGGCGAGCGGAGCAGCTTCTGCGACTTGGCCGACACCGGTGACAGGCTGTACGGGGACGGATCTATGTTCTGCTGGAACAAGGGCTCAACACTAAAGCATACGTTGTCGAAATAAAATCGATATACTTTAACTCTTTTTTTTTCGAACGTTAGATTTGAAAATTCCCTACATTTAAAATCCCTCCATGAACGCCAAATGTGGTTCATGGCAACTGACGTGTTTTTTCATTTATCATTTTGCGATAGTGCGATAGTTTTGTTACAAGTCGTATAACCTCTGTGAAAACGGTTTTAACGCTTAAATCTTTCGATTTCATGCATTATGCATGGTTACATGCATACAAATACGAGTCAATACTTTTTCCCAAAACCATTGCTTTGAAATGCGATCCATAAAAATGCGAAATTTAATTTTGATGTGTCAATAGACATTGTTAAAAAGGGAAGTTATTTAGTGGTCATTAGTATTCGCGTAAATACAAGAAATCCATTACTAAAGCTTAGCTAAACTCAGTGACACGGGGGAGTCCATTTAAATTCTAAAGTTCTTCTTGTATTGTAGGATATTGTTCAAGATCTTAATAAACGCCAAAGAAACTACCTATTGGAAAAGATAAACAGACACGGGCATATTAATTAAACGAAAAACTTTAGGACAATGAATATTTCAAATGCCGAATGAACAGAGACAGTTGTTAAGCAGCTAAATTAATGGCCCGAAAGCCGTTAATTATGGGTTTATTTCTCGCTCGAAAATCAAAGAACTTAGGTATACTTTGTCTCCGTGAATTTACGTTTATGAAAATTTCTGTAAAACAACCGGAATTAACTAGTGCATTTTTTATTTTAAATAATAAAAATATATATAAACATAAGAATTTTAATTTCAATAACACAGTTATCTCTTTGTACAAAGACATAAAAGACTCTTCGCGTTATTTTCTTAAAAATACGTTGGCTGGACTCTTGTAACGAAATCGAAACGTCGCGAAATAATCACATTTAATAAATGTAATTTAACACGTAAAAGAAATAACATCATTTTAACGATATGTACAAATATTTCTTTCTTTTAGTTTAAACGTTTGTTATAAATATAACGAATATTTCATCATCATATTCGTATGCAGTGCGAGTTAAATTAGTAATCAAGCTAATTTGAACGTAAGATTTCCGCCGGCATCATTTACCGCCCGGATCACTTAATCAGGCGATGTAATGCAAACAGTTTATTAATCAATAAACTAATACAGCAAAGGAGCAAAAGTCTAATATACCCGCAAAGCGAATAAAAGCGCTATACCAGATTCTGAGTATGTATTTCTAATTACTAATACAATATCCCCAATATATAAATGAAACAGGACATTTTTGAATCATTTTTATCCGTAATGATGTAAATTGATTGATACAATAAACAGAAAATAAACATTGCCAGATATTATAAACAAAAACTTCCTGTGAGTACTGTGTTTCGGTAATTTTAGATATACGCTGTTCGAGCCTGGCAAATCTTGGGAGGAGCTTGTCTGAAACCGTCCGTTCAGAAGCACACCTAACCACAGCGATAATACGAAACTCGGAGCGAAATAAACTGATCAGCTGTTTGGTGACAATATGAAACATAACATACCTACACAAACGAATTAATGAGCAATCTGCACCGCCTGCCTTAGTTTAGTCATGCGGTCGCATTGCGCTACTGTCGCGTCGTATTTATCGCAAAGGCCCTCTTTCGGGCCAATAAGGCAAAACATGTAGGTAGGTAGGTAGGTAGGTAGGTAGGTAAGCGGCATGTCGAATGAACCAAACTGAGGCGGCAGATAGCCCAGATAAGGTATGCCGCGTGGTTGATTTTTCACCATTTCCCCGTCGCCCGATAAGAGCGGCGAGGGGACAGGCGAGCGACGCGCGGAGGGGGCCGGCGCGAAGGGTTTACGGCGTCCCGAAATAGCGTAATTAAAAGGGAAATCTTAAAAGTGAGTCGGGGCAATAAAAATTTGGGTGCCCTCGAGGTCTTTTTTTCTAAGTGTCACCACACACGCGACGCCATTAGCGGAACCGGTCGCCGGTCGTCCCTGAAACTCTGTCACAGTTATCGTGTGTCCACTCCTCGGGGGCCTTGTCCTTGAGAGGTTATTCAACGTTTTCTCAATTATTCCAAAATGAATCGAAGCAATTAGTGATATTGAATAAAAGTGTTACGTGCGCCGTTTTGAAGTCGACGCGAGCTTGAAGCAATTACGTACAGCGAATTTGTCTGAGTAACCGGGTCGACTGCAAAAAAAGACTAGGAACGGTGTTAAAGTTATAAATGACGATGCACTCATTAGGCACGTCGGCGGTAACGAAACGTATAGACTCACGTACGGAGAAGCGAAAGGGGGGAAGGCGCAAAAAAAAAAGCTTTTGACAAATTGAATCGACTAATCACGCACGGCTCGGCAACACGCATTACGGCCGACGGTCGCGTGATTTGAAGAAGCAAACGAAAAGAGAAAAAAAACTAAATTACATTATTACCTCGCACGGTATTTCTAGTAACAGTTGAAGAGACGAACTCCAACAGTGTTCTTAGGAGAACGTTGAAAGTATAAAAAAAAACTTTTCGTAGAAACCTAAAGAGCGGCGAAATTTATTAATAGCAACACTCGGCGGTTACGGTAGAGGTAACATTCGTAACACCTGAAGCGGAGCGACACAGTCCTTGAAGGTTCGGCCACCCGATGTCTTTTGTGCGAGCGGTGCGATGAAAAAAAAACGACTGAAAAAAAAAACAAAACTCCGCGCACACAAACTCCGCTGCGCGAGTTAGATGCGTCTCGATTTGTCAGCGATTTTTTACGTGACGCTCTCGATTAATCATCTCGGGTCGATCTATTAAGAGTGCTGGAGGAGAGAAAAAGCCTTTGCAGGAAGTACTACGACCTTGTTACCCGACTGCGGAGAAGCCCAAGGAGTCGGTAGTAAGCGGTCGACCTGTTAGCAACGTTAAAGAGCGGGTGGAGCCACATTCGATACGTAATGAACATTGTAAATCGAATTACATATTAGTAAAAATCACTAATAATATATTTTAAGGATATTATAAAGGTGTGTTCGTCGACTTGTCCTTTTTATGGGTAACGACGGAGCAACGGATTAGCACAATTTTTGACAAAGGCGTAGTTTGCGAAGCCGAAAGTGATGAAGGCCACTGTTTATCCCGTAAAAAAAAATGCAGTGCGGGCAAAGCGAACCCTATTTGTAGATATACGTCATTCTTTTGTTGGTCTCGACACTATTCCGGCTTATTTATCCCAACAGCAGGATATCAGTAACGGGAAGCCAGAAGTCCAGCGTCAAAGGAAATTATTCATATTTTAAGTGGGTAAGGCTGTCTCCCAAAAGTACTTACAGATTAAATAAGCCCACAGTTTGCCAACTTTTACGATAAACAAACAGTTTTAATAAATGTCGCACACAACCACTTTGCGCAAAAAACTGTGAAGGCATTGACGAGCGTCTATACGGCTGGATTCGGGTAATGCACTATAACCGCAGCCGGAGTACACGGGAACAGTGGCTAGTCGATGACAATTATTCATAAATATAACAAAAACGCGTACTAACGCTCGTTTATCGCCGCCAAGCACGGCGTTCCGTGGACAGTTTTAACGACATCTCTGGCACTGACGAACGCCATGTCGGGTTTCCGAGTAATTTACTGCAGTACTGCACAGTTCTCGTAACGTGCGCCGCTCGTGGCGTCCGTGAACTCGCTTTATTGCGGGGCCCGCGGGTAATCTAGATGAATAACACCTCCATAAAACCGCCCGCGAATTTCGTGGACCCGACGTGGGCAGGCGTCGCCATATGCGGTCCCGCACTAAAGCCTTTTTGCGACTTGAATAGAGTACGTAAGCGTGGGTGAGGCGTATCGGGCGCTGTCGTGCCCCGGCCGCCCTGTTTGAAGGAAACAACACGCCTGAGGGACACGACCCGTCGCGGCGGCAACACGCATTAGCCTCTTTCCGGGCCGCCCGACGCCTACGTCGGCCCGGGACCGAAAAAACGGGACGCGTCCGTAAGGACCGCGCGCAATAAATATCGCTGATAAGAATGGGACCAGGCTAGTGTATAGGGAGCGCGCGGGGGAGGTGTTTCGTATTCGAACGCGAAAAACGCACTAAGGCGGCACGCGGGGCACGCTTCAAAATCTACAAGGCAACGGCACCTACGTGAAGATTGAAAGTGCATCGGTTTGTGCACGATCATCGATTCGCAACCGCCACTTAAGGGGATAACGACTGGACGGGTGCCCCGCCCTCGCTTGGCCGCCGTCCGCGCCTGCCTCACGCGGCCTTGGTGCGTGCTTGGAAACGAGTGCACGTCGTTATGTAACGCGGGCCGAGATTCGCCCGCGTGCTGCAACTGGTTCAGTGGATACGCTAACTCGCCCGTCGGCCGAGATCGTGCCTCGATAGCGGCAATACGAGATGTGACTCTTTTGGGGAAACGGCCCGTCGTGTACCCTTTTCCCATCGTAAACAGTGAGCGATGCGAAAGTCTAGACTGTCAGCGTCGATGTTTATCGCGAAGATGAGTTGTCAGAATGCTGCGAGATCGCCGATTGTGCGCCGTACGTATTTCAATCTTCGCATCGAGTCTAGTGAATTAATCCAAAAAAAAATTGCTCTTGAGTAATAGTGGACAATTAACACCTTGTGCCACCTGTCTGTTCTATAACCTTCGTACATTAATACAAAAAGGTGTAAGGATAAATACACATAAATACAAAGTCTAGTCTTCATTCTTTATATACCTTCATTCTTTACATTTTATATTCGTAATTAATGGACTTAAGTTATTTATTCTTCAATTTTCATTCATGTCCAGAAAATTTATTCGTACATATCTGAATGTATACCAAGGCTTCATTAACGATCAAGAGCTATGTAACAGGCGCGATATGAATAACCGCATTGAACTCATGTATAGTTTTTATATAAAAACGCTCCGTAACAATTTGTTTGACTAATGCTGTTTTGATTAGGCGAATAGTGATTTTTTTCATGCAATCTCATCTAAAATAAATTGCGTCCGTAACGTTTTAAGCCATTAAATGTTAGTCACGTTATTCGGTTGTAAAACTGCTGTCGGACATTTACCATCGGGTTGGCTACGTGTTTGTGTCGTAGTCGGAGACTTTTCGTGCGACCCAAGAAAAAAAGTAAAAAAAAAACGCTCGTAATGAACATCCTGCACTGAGGAATGTCGAGTAAGTAATCTACGCTCTAAATGCTATATAAATTATCTTTAGCGTGACGCTCACCGTAATTTGATACAGCTTTATAACGAACAATGTATTTGCTACAAATTGCCCACTTCCTGAGATACGATTGCCTTACAAGCGTCTAATAGACAAAAAGCTCGCTTGAATAGACCGCACAATGGTACAATTGGTGGCGATGACACCTCCGCATAGACCACAATAGACACTTAGGATGAACTGAATAAGTGAACTGAGAATGTAACAAATTGCGACATTTAATCACTGCATTTAACGTATCGTAATCAATGACTGTGACCTTTTTTTTCCATGATTATTTTATTTTCAACAAGTAATAGTGTCAACGAAGAAGTTGAAAATAGCAAAGCGATGAAAAATTCAAGTTATATTTTATATAAATTTCAAACGTCTATCAGTTTTGCGCCACAACTTTAAACCCGTGTAAACAACGAACATGATTGTAACAAATATGAATAAAAAAAAAACGATTAGACACGACTACGGTCTAACGAAATGCATTAGGAGAATATTAAAGTAATGACATGACAGCGTTACGTGTAAAAGGTAAAAGAAAAATTTTAATACGACACAAACCACAATGATGTAAGATGAATGAGCAATCAGAATCCGGAGGTCAACGACCCCGCCGACAGCAGACGCATAAAAAGCTAGAAATCCACCAACTAGTGACTAGATCGAAGATAACAGATTGATTGGCGCTATAAATGAATGGCAGCATTTTGTGACCTGCACGGTTCCGTAAGCGGGTCACGTCGCCGGTGTTGCAATAAAAAAATAATCCGATGCATATGTTCCCAGGACCGCTTTCAGGCAAACGGCATCGGGTGAATACCAAATCGCCAAAAGCGGAACCTGCTCGCAAATTAAACGTCCCGCACAAGCAATGATAATGAAATTCAAACGACCTAGACGGGCTCAAGACTTCGGCGGTCGGCATATTAGCATAGGGGAATAGCATTCGGTTCTTATCCGAACGACACTATGCCGGCGTCTCGTATCATTGTACAGAAAATGGTTTCTGTACTCGGGAGGTTGGTGAACCCGCCTTATCAACCCGGCTTCCGCGTACCGTAAACTTTCTCATTGTCACTGAACTATTGCCCAACGAAAAAGGGTGAAAGAAAAGAAATCGATCACGTCGCAATGAACGCTTTCTAGTGCCGGTAGTAACGGGAATCACCGATAAAAAAAAATTATTCACCGCGGCGACTAGTTTTGTAGTCGCAATGACAAAGTGAATCGGGCATCATCAAACGCGTTAGTATTATAAAGTAAGAACAAATACGAATGTGCTGTCGGCCGACACTAGTGTCAACAAGCGTAATCCCATCGGGCCTCGACAGCAAAAAGCCTTCGCAAACAAAGAGGTTGTGTAAACAGTCGGTAGAAAAAAATTAAGGCCACTCAGATTCCTCTCGCGAAATTCCCTCGCGTACCAGTAGATGTTGTTTCTGTAAACAACACACCGAGCGAACACGGATGAGCACTTCTGATGACCGGTTCGATAGCTGATGATGACACAGGAGCCGCACTATTGGTGGAACAGTCAAACAGGTTGTTTACCGTTCGATATTGAAAATAAATAATAGCCAATAACTTCGCGCTTTTGATTAAAAAAAAACAAGAGATCTTATAGAAAGAGATCATAAAAATGCAAATACACATGTGCAAGCTCGTTCAGATCACGCATAAAATATTCAGAGGTTATTGAAAACATGCAGCCTCACAAGTCCAATTAATTATAATGAAAAGAAGTCGAATAGAAATCAATACCGTCGAAACGAATTTATTTCCCACACGTCTAGAACTCTACGAAAAGACCAATATAATGTATTGGTTACGTCGCATCATAACATGAATACGATGAAATTTTAATGTCGATGATCGAGTCCTATCTTTCTGGATATCCCCAACAATACGGACAAACAAGCGCATCCCATCATCTCATCATAAATTCACACACAAATTCAAACCTAGACGCAGACCGTACCTGACGCGGAATACCTAACGAACCGATAGCGTGAGGATTCCATTGTAATGATAAATCACCGCATGCTGGCGCGTCAGTCGATGACATTGTCATATTTGGAAACTTTAGACACGTTGTATCAGGTAACGGACGGGGACATATGCCTCGATTGGAGAATTGTCGGTATCAATCATTGCCTTCCCATCAGTGTTGAATCAAATGTCAATACATACATCACGTTTCCTGCACTAGGTTAATGTGGAAATTAGCTTATTTAAATCACAATAATAATTAACACATATATAGTCGGTGTGGAATGGAATCCTCACCAAATTCACCAACATTTCTTCCACAAAAAAAAATCGAAAAAGTCAAAGCGAAATGTTGGTCGATAGTTAAGACGGCGTCCACACAATGAGTCCGAAACGTGACCGCGTGCCATTCAAAGGACAATCTAAGCAATGATCTAGATTATAAAAACACAACGGCAGCAAGTCGGTGCCGTCAAAAACAACCAACAAAGAAATCGATTTCATGGTGCCATTGCCCAAATGAACAAAAAAAATGCATTCGTAGAAACGTACGATGTAAAAGTTACGAATCATCCCCTGGCAATGACCTTAAGTCTAGACTTGAGTTTCGAATCACAACCGAACGGAGCTGTTGATCGGGTCGCGACGAAAAAAAAATAATAATAACATTTTGATGAGCAAACACGTATTATCGTGTACGGTGTATCATTTTGGAGCGTTTTTATCATTGATCACGCTTAAGTGTTGCTCCGCGGGTGCTTTAAAAGCTCTAATGTAAGCCAACATTCGAAATAATCACCGTCTTTATTCATCGGTAGCGGAGTGAGGTTGCGCGAGTTTTTGTTACACTTTAAATAGCAAAAGCGCTGTCGACATGACCGTGCTATGGTAACTCGCCACAAATCGTATTAACACGCCAATCGGCGTGGTGGGCCATAAAGCGAATCGATTCGCCCCCATTAGATACCTTTCTCGTAGGAACCGTCCGTCATCCGACTCCACCGTGAACCGATCACATTAAAAAACATCTCCGATTCTTCATGATGGCAGCTTAAGGTTTTCATTAACGGCCCATCCGGCCCCGAAAATGGCACTTTGCAGCGCTGCAAAAATACGTCACGGCGTACCACTTCGTGCGTTGAAAATTTCGATCACGGATCCGACTAGTCCTGGCACCGTCGAGATGATAATAAATACGTAACAGCATCGCCTCACCCGCTACGTAGGCACAGACCAATGAACCCGCGGATCGCACGCATCATTGTAATGCGCAAGCGAAATATTCGTAAATTGCAAAACGTCTAGACTTTTATCCGTTCAAGGACTCGCGAGAGCATTAGATGGGCCAGAGACGAGGCAATTCGTCGCGCCTGCGCAGTGGTTGGCCGGCGAGCGCTTTAATATAATTGCAGCCGATATCAAAGCAGGCGCAGCCCGCTGATTAATTCGTAACCGAATGCGAGCATTAATGCGGTGTTATTCAAACGCCGCAGAACCTAATCCCCGGCCTTATTTTTTTTTGCGCGTATTAATTAATCCGCGAACCGATCACATCGATACACTTTTTATTAATCGATGTGGACGGTAATTGAGAGTTGATTTACCCCGCAACAAGCAAAAGATATAGGTAAAAAAGGAGCTGGCACGTGTCGATAGCCTGCAGTTTTTATCGCTCGGTCGCTCGTTACCGAAGGTGTCGTAAAATTCATAGAGCGGTCTTAAAAGCAAAAACTTCGCCGATTGCTTATTTAATGTCCGCTCCTATGACTTACGCCTGTTCACTCGACATGTGTGAGTGTGACATTTTGACTTTTTCCACCTCTCCAATCGTCGGGCTGACAACCTTTGCATTTCGATAATGGACAATTAAGGTGAGACACGCATCGATCGATGCGATTTATTGATTCCGGCGCCGAAACAAAGTGTCGTTTGTTTAGAAATTATTCCATAAATTGACCGGAGTATCAAACTTTGTCGATTGTCGTGTATATCGGGAATGTATTTGTAAATTATAATACGCGAAGGACGATTGTTTTCGGATTCAACGTATGCGCGACAGCTCCAGTGTTTATATGACGCGTGTGGAGAATCGAGTCAGAAATGCCGATGCATGCATAAAACGAGCCGAAATTGGCATTCAGAGCTTACTGCACGTGTAATACTGTGGGTGGTACCTACACGACAAACTTAGAATTTCATGAATAGTTTGAATAGACACTTTTTTTTTTTGATTTCTTGGAATTGTGATTTATATCGATTTCCTGACACCGGCACACACACGTCGAAAAGTTAAATATTAGTGGTTCTTTTTTTAGACGTTAAACAAGATTTCATTGCAAAAATCGGTTATTAATATAGTACGAAGGTTAAATAAAAGTTCTAAAACAAAAAGATACTGATATGTGTGCATGTGGGTTTTTTGGTTTCTCTTTCTGGACCAAAAAGGACACAGGATTTAGGATTATTTTGGATGGATAGTAAGGTAAAAAAAAACAAATGTCAGTAAAACTAAACCTATTAAATTTACCTTAGAATATTACGACGAAGTATGGTAAATCGACAACATTAAAATAGAAAAAAGTAACAAGGTGTATCTAAGATCCCATAAGAGGAACACCGCTTTTAGAAGAAGTCGATGTTCGTACACGACACTGAAAATAGCTTTCCCGAATTAGTTTCAAAGCAGAGCCATGTTGGGTTACAGCGGATGCTCGTATAAACACGCGGTTAGTATCTTAATCTTATGGACTGGATGTTGTGCAGCAGATTTAAACTGGCAACTATTTATAAACAAACATTGTTAGAATAATTAAAAAAAGAAAAGTCCATTAGAAATATTAAATCTTACTTAAATTATACCGTAGCATATAATTCTGACACGGCAAAGCATTCACATTCTGTCTTTGTTTGTTAAAAAAACAATTGATTTTTTTTTATTAATACATATTTTACATTTATGATGCCCTCAATGTTATTGCGATGCGTAACTTGGTTCTAAGTTGACTAATAAAATTAAATATAAACTATATCTGATCTCGATAAAGATCCGTAAGACCTGTCGGAAGCAAAGAACGCATTACACCTTAAAACTCGAAACAGCACGTTGACGTGTACATGGCACCCGAAACACGCCGAGTGTTCCGAGGAATCACGACGAACTGAAAATGTTGCCATTTCAAATTAAACGTTGGATGTTAATAATATCAATAACGGACATAAGCATTGCCGCTTCGTATGTGTTATAAATGCAATTTTAATTAAACGAGATCGGACGTAGTAGTAAGTATTTTTAAACGTTAACAAGTTTCGACTCGACATCGGAGTCGGATGTCTGTGATACATCAAGTTGAAGCCTCAATTCGAGCGGCGCGGCCGGCTTCGAGTGAAATAATTTGCTGCCGTTGCTAATGAACTCGTTGCTTCGCGAGCATTAGTCGACCTCCGACACGGCGTGGACGTTTGTATGTTAGTTCGTATCGGTGTTTTTTTTTTCTACGCAACTCCTCTCATCCGTGACCGGGACTTTCTATAAGCTGAGACATGTTGACGGGGCGCGGCAGCCGAATCGCGACTGGCAATCAACACAACGCGAGAGTGACGCGCGGCTAATGCATTCGGATGTTCGATCGATTCGAGAAGAGAGGAAAAAACGTTAATTAAAAAAAAAACACCATCTCAGACCGCGGACGGGCATCGCTTTGCGTTTTTTGTTTTTTTTTTTTTTTTCAATCAATTTAATCAATTCCGATTCGATTTTCGAACGCGTCGGGGTCCCCTTCGAATGTTTCGTCAGTTGCGCTTTACTGCGAAATAATGTTTGTTTATTGAAACTTGCGCTTTAATTTGAGACAATTTGGTGCATAACGTTATATATGACCATCAACCGCACTTTACACTTGCCAATACCATCCTCATGTTCATGCGCCCAAATTGTGATGAACCCTTTAACTGTTTCTCGCAAAAGATGTGGGGTATCACTATAAACTGGTCAACAACCCGATGAAAGGCAACCAGTAAGCAAAGTAAACGGAGAAAATAAGTGTTAATGACACGAATTATCGTTCAGACTCGCCGTTTAACAACCCGAGAATCATTTCCTGGTTAAAAGCCTTATAACAACATGCTATAAATTTTACATGGTAAAATTAAATTATTTTAGAAAACTCGAAATACCCGATAGCCACCCAAAGATACGGTTTTTAGGAATCGTCATAAAAGTTAATGTCTGTAAACAAGTTACAAGTGGTGAGACGATAAAGTAAATATAATAAAGCACCGAATTGCCATAACGACACAATGAAAAAAAAAACGAGTTTTCTCGACGACTGTCATGTGTAATTATGTTCGCGTTACAAAGTATATTCCCCGTAATGATTTCTTGTATTTACGCGGCGCTGTACATTGTAAAATAAAACCATTGCACGGGTATATATCGCGGTAATTTTAATTTAATTCATCGACTTTTCTAGAACTATATAGTGGTCCAGGTGACATGATAGAAAAGCGCATTAGACACGTCAGGTTAACCTATGACTTTTTGTAAAATTGCTAACTTTGTAAAAATCTAGATGTTTGGGCTTCTCCTACCACCTAAGCTACCTACAACGCTTCATGATACAGTTACGACTTTCCTAGTGGATCTGAACAAAATTAATAATTTAACAATGATGGTAGCTGGATTCGCTGCTTCCGTCTAGTCCTCTATTTCAGGCCGTACCTTGACCGTGAACCCGTATCCCGACGGCCCGTAAAACATATTTGGAAATAAATCATAGATGTCCAAATCGTTAGAGCTTAGCATTACCACGACTGCGGAGCCCCATGAAGTTTTAGAGAGCCGCATAAGTTAAAAGCAAAATTGATGATGAACAATATAAAGTTTTAGAAATTTAATCTAATTGAACGCAAAAATTCCGTACCAACACTCATTTCACAAAGCCCTCGTGAAACACACGGCTGAGTAAACTCAACAGCAATTAGTATCTAATGTCGTTTCTCAGCATTCGGTTTATTGTAACAGTTTCTCGAAGTAACGACGAAATCACTCGGTTGTCTGCATGAAATTCGTTCACCCGTCCAACTATCGCGGAATGTGCATTATTAATTTTAACAGGTAAATCGGCAAATCGTCCACAATCTGGGACACATCTCCGATGTCATCTTATGGTGAACTAACAAATCTATGGTTTTTATTATATTGTTAGCACTTTTATAAATATCGGATTCATAACTAAAACATATGCTAACTAACGGAAATTAAATCTAGAGAGACACGATAAATGTTTAAAATCATGATTAATTATAAACCTCTGTTGATGACCCAGAAAAATGCACACATAAGTACGTGTGTGTATATGTATTTACATACATACAAACGCACATACCGCACACTAAACGATAAACATCACCTTCCTCCGGCAGGCAGCTAAAAATAGTACGAAATCGCTAACATAGGACGCCTTTAATCAGGACGAGACTAATTATGCAACCCCGCCACTCCGCACGCATATCTCTCCGACGGCGACATCCAATATTTGGACACGTATCGTAAAACGAGACTCAAACGGCGATCCAGCGAGGTGTGCAGAAAAAAAAAAGACATTAAATATTCCAAACCGAGTTTGACCGTAGAATTTCAATAATTTATTATCTTAGGTCGTTGTCGCCGATTGAGTGATGTCAGACGGACAGACGGACGGACAAATGACACGAGAGAGACTGCGCCTCGCGTAGATGGGGAGGGCTTGGGTATGAACAATGGCATTGTATCTTCGACGTGCCATCGGCGCATAAAAAAGATGCACATTACACGGATAAGATATTCGAAATTAGAAAAAACACAAGTCATATACACACACATACACAAGCACGCAATTGAACACGCGAATACAAATACAAAATTTGCATTGGATAAAAGTGTGCGTGGAACACCTCGCCCCGCGTTCGCTCTATTAGCGTATCCTCATTGTCACTGGCGCGCTAAACGCTCGAACGGCGTTAATTGACACACAAACGTACTTTTAGACCGAAACTGAGGTCGATCGTTTTTTTTTAATTGTCACCACCTTTACCTACGTCGTTCACGGGCGACGCCTTTGAGCTTCGATCGAGTCCGAGCGGCTGATCGAATTCGCAGAATCATCAGATCAGATCAGATCAGGTTGTGACACGTCCGACTTTTTTGCGGTGTGGGCACCTGCCCGCCACACGGTAGCGAGATATGGCACGCGATCACGGCTAACGTGCTCTTGTAGCGTTGACGTTGATGTATGTAACACTACTCACTGACTCCGTGGTCTAGTGGCATAGGCCCGCGTTTTACAAAACGAAGGTCGTGGGTTCTAATCCCGCGGAGGGCAATGACTTTGTGTTGTTGTTCTTAGTTTGGTTAGGGCATTACGGGCTGATCACCCGACTGCCAGAAAAGTAAGACGATCCATGCGTCGGATGGGCATGTAATAAAAATCGGTCTCGGCTTCTTATCGACGCCATCTAGCGGTGGCTTGGAGAAGTCGTAATTAAGAGGTCGGTTTAATGTCACCGCTTCTGCGCCTGAACTCTCTCCTATCGTGTCGGGTATTCGTCCCATCGGGCTATGGAGGTAAAGGAAGAGTATGCACCTGTCTGCATGAACGCTTGTGCACTAATATATCTCACACAGTCGGCCATCTCTTGTAGATTGGCCGCCGTACTATTATAATTATTATGTTACAATAGCAGTCAGCCCTCTGCTCACTTAATAGTTTATTTCAACAAATGGGTTATTTAGGAGATAGAAGAAAGTCTGAAAGTGCGCCTGACAGTAAGTTTGGTACTTACCCATAAAAACCGAGTACCACAAACACCGTGTATTTTTAACCGCACGAGTTCAACTGTACTCCGTTCTGCGCTCGCCATGCAGAGATATATCTTTATAGCCACTAACTACACTGGCGTCACTAAAGTTCAAACCGAAATACGGTAATGTTTACTGCATAGACGAGGTTTTTTTGCCAAATTTAGAAAAATTGTAAAAGGACGCTTGCGTGCTAAAGGTTATTATTATACAGTAAATAATTTCATTGAAATGGCACCATGGCAATGATGTGATCGATGATATAAAAATTGTCAAAGTAATTTTAAAAAAAAAGAGTTAGTCCCGCTGTGTTTCTTCCACCTGTTCTTCTCAGGACTGAGGCATTTTTTCTGAACGGGTAGTAGAATCATTCGACGTCAGTGATTGTAAACCAATCCAATTTTGAATAAAGAATTTTTGACTTTGACTTTGACTATTCGTCGAGCCCTTGGTGGCTCTTGGTGGTGATGGGTGATCTAGTCAATACTTATTTCACAAAATTGCAACGTCGTAATAATATGATATATAATAAGTATTAGTTTTATTTTATTCGCAGTAACACAACAACGGATTTGTTCAGTTTCACTTTAGAATTTGATAAAGTTAAGCATAATAGTATCCTGTATAATGGTTTTGTATGGTAGTAATAACGTATATAAGTTTTAGAATTTATTTTAGAAGTTTATAAAATGAGGTTCTTAAAGTTTAGTGTTTTTATTTTTTAAAGCCCATAAAACATTTCAATGCTCCAAAGCGGTTTTAACAATTTCTCACGGTGATGCGCACATTTAAGATTTAGATTAAATCTCACTTTAAATTTTTGATAAGACAAAGAAAGGTATCGTATGGGGATTTTGTTAACTTAGAAAGATGACTTAAAATCACACGAAAGACGACGCGCGCAAAGCCTCATTTTCACTTAAGAATTGAAGTGTATGAAAATGTACTCAAAGACTGTAGAAATAAACTGTTAACTTATAATATATTGCGTCAAATGTCTCTAAAGATCATTGAAAACGGAAGTCCCTAGTTTCTTCCTTACCATTTTCAAATAGGCTTGAATGTTTGTTTACTTATGTATGTATATTACAACTATTGTATTTAAACAATAACATTCAAAGGTTCAACACTTAGTTACCGAAATATGGTTATATTAGTCATAACCAATTAGTCATAAATTTTATAATTTGTTTCCCCAATAACATAAACAATTAAAACGAGGTAAAATGTTATTAAAATAATCAACATCCTGTGCATTTTCCAAAATTAATTATTGGCATTTGAGACTAAATTTGCTAATGTGGGAACAATTACGATGCTCGTATTAGAACTATCGCTATTATTTAAGTTAGCCTGCGTAACCACTATTTATTCTTGCACGCTTTGATGAAGACAAAAAAAGGAATCAAAGCATATCTTTATAAAAATATACAGAAAAAAAAATCATATACCTATCCAACAATTAAGACTCACATTTATAGATGACCCGTTTGATGCTATTGGCTTAGGCTTCGCAAGTCGTGGGTTCGACTCCCACCCGGCAAATATTTGTATGAACTACAGAAAATTGTTTCGGATCTGGACGATAGTCCATGTGAAGTTTGTGTATGTAAAATGCCGCTTATACAAATTGTATCTCTCAAAGGCAGCGTTTTTTTATTTACCTTAAATATGTTTCTCGCACAATTTTGGTAAAACTCTTTTCAGGGTCCGCTTGAGCTGGTACCAAGAGATATACCATTATATATCTGATTAAGGAAAGCGGCACAAAAGCAAGCAGTTTGTGCGTTCAAGGCATTGTGATAGTGTTATTATTATATCAGTCGCACGGCTTGCTAATAAATTTCCTTAAAAGCTATACATTTCAAGCTAAAAACATGCTAAAAATTCCTTCTGCCTTCTCAGTTAGTATTTTCAATTAAATTATATATCTATCCGTATTAAAACAGTGACTTATATCCGCAACTTACGAACGAATGGCCAAGTGTGGGTTGTAAAAGTGAGCGAGCTAGTGGATATAGCCAAATGAGAGCCGCTACGATCAACGCAGACCTGGAAAAAGAACATCCTGCGGTTTTCGCAAACAGCCCCGCCCGCGGTAAAGCGCATTAGACGCTTACTAATCACGCGCGAAGCTACCGATTGCGCAACAAAGCGTCCGATACACAATCGGTCCTCCGATTACAATCGAAGGCCGAGCCGACTCGGCGGTTTTCAGGCGACGGCCCGCTGCCGCGACAAAAGTATCGACCGACGGGCCGCTTTGAAATCGAGACGCGGTGTATCAATGTTTCCCCGTCTCGCTTTTCATTACGCGTTCCGTTGTTAATTTTTTTTTTAATATCACGCGACATTTAATTGCAATATGTTCTAATTTTAAATATAATTATTTAGTTATGATAGCTTTCGAGTTACGCTAAAAAATCGTTAAGTCAACTAGACCAACTAAACCGTTAACAGTGTAGCCTGTGGTCGTTGTCAGTCAGCGCGTTTCGATTAATTAAATTTTCCTTGTAGTATAAATAAAATAAGGAATCAACAAATTCACGCACTGACTGACATCGAAAATAATTTACGACTATACACAACTAAGACGCAGTGACGGTATTACCATACAAGCCCAAAAGCCCGGCTTGCCTTTCTGAGTGAGGAGTAAAATTTATAAATGTTAATTAACACATAATTCCCGAATAATTTTTTTTTTTTGTATGGTAATACCGTCACTGCTAAGACGGAATTGCTCATATAATATCCAACGCCAGACAGTGACGCGGTACTCATCGGGATAATTACATTAACGATCAGTTAAAACATGTTCTGGATCAACCAATAATCTTTCGAATCGCATCGCATAAAATCTTTTGCAAATCGAAAATGCTAAACGTCGATATTGATTCTCTCGTGCCGAATTAAACCGAGGCATCGATCGATCTCCTCGGTGAATTAACAACTAACCGAATAAATTTCAAGTACCGTACGCGAAAACAAAAATAACACGGCGTCGCTACAACCGTCTTACGATCGCAACTCTGAGATTGCATAAGAGCGTACGTCATTCGAATAACGTTCCTGTCATTCACGCAAGGGATCACAGGGGAACTGGTAAGCGATGGACCACGTGCACGTTCGCATCACTAACGCACTAATTTCGCAAATAAATTCGGTCTGGCCGAATGGTATAATTAAAAAAAAAGGATATAAAGAAAAATAA